>SZWC01018621.1:23723-48717 GCA_023375785.1 Penium margaritaceum
GTGTGTGTGTGTGTGTGTGTGTGTGTGTGTTTGTGTGTGTGTGTGTGTGTGTGTGTGTGTGCTTGGGTTTCTTTAGATTGCATATGCATTCCAAGGTTTCTTTTGTGGTTGTGTGGGTGTGTCAATGTGTGAGTGTATGGTTTTGTGTGTGTGTGGAGGTAGAGTAGTCAATACAATGTCTTTAGATATGACGCATACTTATGTTCTTTGATTCCATGTGACAGAAGCAATGCAACTTGTGTTATGTATTATGATAGAATGTGATATGATGTGATATTTGGTGATATTGAGGGTTCTTTATTCATGTGATGTGGTGCGTTTGAAGAATTCACGTGAAAGACTTACTATGGATGACCAAGGAATGGAGATAGAGGACAAAAGACCAACATGTGACGAATGAAGGCAGAAATGAAAAAGGTCACAGATCGGGGGACCGAAGACCAAAGAGGAATGAGTGAAAGGTGAAGACCCAAAACCGGAGACCGCAACCAAAACATATGATTTATTGGGACTCATTTTTTGTGTGATTTTGATTTGAAAGTGGAAGAAGATCCACTTGGGAGTGAGGAGGGAAGAGGGGAGAACTCCATATAGAGAGAAACATAACATATGCAAATGTGAGCATGCATGTGGGTTTGTGTGTCCCTTTTTTTGTGGGCGTGCATGTGCGTGCTTTTTTTAGTGTATTTGGAACACCAAAAATGTCTACTTTCTATTCATGTGAGAGGAAAGGTGTCTTGTGCATTCATGGTTCAAAAAATTCTCCGAGGCAGTGTGGCTTCCCAAAAAGGGGTTCAATCCCACGGTGTACACGAATCTTGAAATGTTATTTTCCCCAACCTCCTTGCATAGATGTGTTTGTACAAAGAGTAACATGTGTTGCATTCTATTTCCATATGCGTCCAAGCTTAAGGGTGTAATAGCGCCCTTGAGCATGGCTGGATTCCTTGGGGTTGGCGTCTCATGTGTACATGGACGTTGAACTCGTTATTCTCAAAATGAAGTTTTTACTAATTAAAATTTATGATGGATGGGTAAATGCTACCATAAAGAAAATTTGGGATTTTTCACCTATTTGGGTATGAAAAGTATGTCATGATGCGTGTGGTTCTATGTTTTGACACTAGCACAACATGTCATTGGGTGAGTGTACGTTTTGTACGAGAAACGATGAATGTCGCAAGTAAGTTCAATGCATAAAAAAATAGATGTCAGTAAGGAGAGCAATGCCCGAGTTTCATGTATTGGGCACTCTAGGAGGCTCTCATGTAATCAGAATTTCCTACAAATTGTTCCATACATACAACGTTTACTAACAAGAGTTGAATTATGGTAGATTTACTACTGTTAGTGAAATTTAAATTCTGATTGATGTTTTCCATGAATGCCGACAACAAAAGTACAATGAGGGTATATTTTCTAATGTTAGTGCAATCCAAACGCTGATGTTCAAGGCTGATGTGCAATCCAAACGCTGATGTTCTTTTGCGCTAATTTTTGAACATTTATTGGTTGGCATACCCAAATGAAATCCGTTGGTTACTAACTAACCCAACAATGTGCGATGTTACAGAGGGACGCGGAATCTCATGTCCACATGGATGCTGGAATGCTCGTCTGTACGGCATGAACTGTGCATGCGCGGTGCGAATTCGGCTCCTCGGTCAAGCCTGCCCTCGAAACAATACTGACTGATAGTGGATCAGGGATGCTTTCTGTTCCCTTCGCCCTGCGTGGTAAGGCACGTCGGCCAGAGATGCGCAATCGCAGCGCGATCGTGGTCGTTCTCCGCCGCAGGCGAAGGGTCGGCGTTCGTGTTCGCGTGACATCATGCTATGTCAGCCAAGCCGCAGTGGACCGGTAATGCCCGGCGATTTCCTTTCGTATCTGCCGCTGATCCATCAGCTGTCGCAAACATCGCGCGCATGTGATGACAGTCTCGTATTATCTGTCATCATTGCGTCCTTCGTCCAACCAACCACAACATTGCAACCTCGACGTCGTACATCGGAGAATCACACAAGAAGTCAAATGAAAGAAAGGCCGTTCTCTCTCCGGTCTCACGATCACCACTCGAATCCGTCAAGAACAAGAGGAGCGAAATGCAATCACGTATGGACAATACAAGAGAAAAAGGCAAAGATATCGCCCTTTTGAAAGTAGCATACAAAAATGGCCCCAAATTTGAGCATGCAAAAATGGCGCCCCCCCAAGGCGGGCATGCAAAAATGGCACCCCTCCTGAGCGAGCACGCAACAGGAGGCGCCCCTCCGAAACAAGCAATAACAATGGCGCCCTACAAAATGGCACCTGGCAAACTAGCACGCAAAAAAAGCACCCCCAGTCTGGTGATGCCACGTCATCTACCCTGGCTTGCAATGTTTCGATGTCCTGTCCATTTTTTGTTCAAATCCTCTCATCCATAAAACTAACCATATTTCGGACGCAATGGAATTGACGCAAGAGAGATAGCAACCATGATCGTCGGCCAAACAGGACCATGTGACATCTATTCGCGTCTCTTTTTTTCCTCCCTCGCATTGATGCCGGTTCGCTTCCCCTTTTTTCCTCTTTATCCTCTTGTGTCGATCCCAGTCCGCTCGGGGTGTTTTTTCCTTTCGCGTCAAAGCCAGGCGTCCCCTTTTACGAGACATCAGTAAAGACCAAGAGTTTCAACCTGCCTCACAGTGCAACTTTCTGCATGCATATTCTCGGGTCATTCCTTGCATCCAACTGTGTTTGGGTTGGGGAAGGGAAAGGGGATGGGGGCTCATTTTTGTTTTTTTCCAGGTGTTCCCTTAACCACAATATGGTCACTATGGAACCCCAAGGCAACATGGTGTTGTGGGGTGTTGGGTGCGAAGAAATTCCAAAACACAAAAAAGGCTCATTCACATGGAATATTTTAGGTACAGAAAGAAAATCATGCCCCTCATCCCCGTACCGCAAGTGTAACTTTGAATGGAAACTGCTTGAATCAGTTCGACTGGTGATGGAGCACAATGCTTGGAACAAGTCACGTGCATTGCACTCTTGACAACATTCTCCATTTTATGATGGAACTATATATGTACACATTGATTTTTGCCACATTTCCACACTTAATGACCTACTTTACTAACATTATACCTCGCATTTCATATGCATGCGTACACATCATGCAATGTTTTTTGCTATCCATAAGCCAACCGACATAGGTTTTTGAGTCTACCATGCATAGCGAACTGTTGTAGCCTTGACAATGGGATGTGGATGAAGTACATAATGTCCAATAAAAGAGGGGTCAATTGCAAAGTTTAATGTACCAAGGTTGTGGCTTGCACCAATACATCATCCTCTATCAAAAGCGCGCCATACGTGGCAACCTCATGATGGCTATGTGGCACATGCGTGCTTCAAATTGCTCTTGCTTGTGCTCTTTGTTGTCCACATGAACACCTTCTATATGTGGTGCAACTTGTTCATGACCCCTCCACCCATTTATCAAGCTTGACCTTCGCCCACGTCATGTTATTGTTCAGACACCCTCGAAAATCTGCCAAAGTGATCGATGGTGTGAAGCGGTTGCGATGCTTCTCATAGGTGTTGTTGCTATTGATACACATCGATCTGTTTTCACAGCTCAGGTTGCAATTATTGTTGTGACTGCTGCTCTTCCTACTCGCCAGTTGCCTCCTGTGATTGCTTGTCATGGTGCAATTGATGTTGCTGCTCATGTTCATGCTCTTGCTGTTGATCATGATGGTGCTTCTCTTGATGCGCCTACTCTTACTCTGGCTGCTACTCCTGCCGCTCCTCCACACCTCCAACACACTCTAACATCATGGCCTCTGCTCCATTTGTGAAGGTTTTTTGTCTGTACCGCCCAATTCGCTGACATGTGCATACATACTTAAATGCATAAATAAGGAAGGGCATGTGAGTGAAGTCAATGTTTTCCAAAAAAGCTTAGCATACTAAGGTTGTGGTCTTTCGTACAACATGGGGGACGGAGTTGGGGATATGTTGGGTACATAATGAATACACATTGTAAAAACACATTTTCACAAGAGAAAAGGGACGTGTGTGCTTTCAAAGATGAGTATGTTCCAGGGCTTTGGACGGGTGGTGTACATTTGTACGCCCGGTTAGAAGCTCCCCAAGGTGCCTCCTCTTTGGTTCCCACACAGCCCTTTGTTCCTCAGTGGTTAGAGGACGTTGAATATCTTGCGTCCCCCCATCAACATGATCAACATGCCCACGTCATTGTCGAATCCCTGCCGTACATCCCTCCTGCTATGTGATGGAGACCTCCTCGGTTCGTCTTCTTGCTGGCATCCGGGTGGGAAGATCTTGTTCCACATGTCCGCGCTGACAGCATGCCAAGCACAGTCACTTCCTCTTGTACCCGGTGCTGAAAGCCTCCCCCCGTTGCGACTCAAGACGCCTAGACTGTCATGGCTCCGTCACAGGTGATGCATGACCATCGGCCGGCGTCAACAACTCGTATTGCACGGGAGGGAGCTCCCCCCTATACATGGCCTTCCAAGACAATTCAAGAATGCAGGGTGGCAGACGTCGGTCACCTTCATTCCCTCCACATGTAGCAAGTATGTGACTGAGTGGACGCACGGAAACAATTTCTCTTGGTACACGCCACAAGTGCACAACATCTCTTCCAAGTCAACAATTCATGGCACTGACCCTTGTTTCTTGCCCGTCATGACTACTCGTCTCCCTGGGGCTGCCTTTTTTTTCATGGTATACCCCAACACGAGCTCCAACTGCTTTGTGTACAACTCTTGAGCCTTTGGTGCTAGCTCACCTGTGTATGCCTCCGCTTCTCAACGCCTCATAAAGACAATTTTTTGCCAGTACTCCCACACACTGACAAAGCAGTAGAAAGGCGGTAGTGCATGAGCCCCTCACTGCAGCATTCAAACTCTCTACAATTTTTGACGTGACATATCCGTAGCGAGGCAAGGAGAAATTCAGTGCGCTCCAATGCTTTGTGGACAATCCATCGAGTGCTGTAGGTAAACAACCCAATACATACTCTAGAGCCTCTTCCTTCACAGCGCTCAATCCCTCACATGCATCGATCCATTCCAGAATGGTGTGCACAAACACAAGATTCCAAAAGGCACGTTGTGCCTGGACACTGTACTTCTCCCTAATGTTCTTACCAATGTGCCAAGCGCAGTGAGTAAAGCGCGCTAGTGGCAAGATGTTGTACACAACACCAATGATTGTTGCATGACAATCCGACACGATGACACATGGTACATCTTTTGTCAGAGGAAAGGACTTTGCTAGTCCCTACATGAACCACTTTCAGTTCGCTCCATCCTCACCTGGCATCACTCCTCATCAACGGTACAATGTGTTTGTTACCGTCAATTTTTGTTGCTATCAACATGACATTGTTGTCCCCACTCTTGTTAAACATGCCGTCGACTTCTACAAACAGCCGACCGTACTTCAATGTGTTCTTCAGCGCACCCGACACAGTGTACGCACTATGAAAACGACCATTCAACGTTTGCACATCCTCGTGAGTCTTTGAGTCTTGTCGCTTCACTTGAACGGCAATGCATGGAAAAGGGACCGGATAATAGGATACAATGACAATATGCATCCATCAGTTTAGGCTACTGGGGTTCAAATACAAGTACATGTGTATGTGCACATGCATATATATGTATACATATATACATGTGCATATGAACAATGCATATGCTATTGGATACGGGGTGCCAAAAAAAGTGACCAAAGTGGGTTGCTCGATAGAAATCACCAGGTAAAAACAGTGAATATATGATGCTTTGCTCGTTTTTTAGCAATTCATGAGACTTGATTTGGAGTCCGTTTGAGGCACATATGGATTTTCAAGGTTTGGTGTCAATAGGCCCGTTTCAAGTCACGGCTCTTGCACTACCAGCACCAATGAAAACCACAATTATTGGCCAGGGAGGTATAAAGCGGCCTTCAAGGTAGAAAGGCGACAAGAGGACCTTCAGGGAGTTTCAATGAAGGTCCCCACCAAGATTCTTGGTTGTGCACATGGCAAGGATGGTAATTCTCTTGTGTGAGAGTGTGACTGCCGCTCATCCGGCCAGGCTAGGAGTATGCTGGGAGGTGAACTCTGACAGAGTGGTTCTTCCAGCTCCATGTGCCAAATGAGGCGTAATTAGGCTTGTAAGAAACCTGTGCTAGCTTAATTCCTGACTCAAGGCTTGATTTCAACATTCACGTTCTATGCAAACCCATATCTCCTTCCTTGATTTATGTCTGTGCAACTTGCAACTCCCTCTCACAAATAGTTGGTCCTGCCTAGGCGGCTCTTGGTGAGCCTGATAACCTCCTTGAGGGCTGCCCCAGCTTCCATCAGTGGTATCAGAGCTAGAACAAGGCTTTGTCTCATCCTTGCAGCATTCCTTGCACCTTGTTGTTTGAGAGAGCTGTTTGTAGGCTGAACGTTGCACTTCTATGGTGACATCCATAGCAACAAAATGAAGATGGTGCTGATGGAAAATGGTCTCTGGAGCCAGGTGGATAAGAAAGAGAAGGAACCAGCAGAAAGCTCCCTCTCTCCTGGTGAGGCCCATACCAGCCACAAAAAGCATGACCGCGCCCTCGCAACCATCTACCTCCACCTTGCCAAGCGGCAGCAACTCCTTGTCCATTGCATCTCCACGCCAAAGGAGGTTTGGAAAAACATTTAGTCCATTTATTCTTCCAATTCAATCCTCGTGAATATGCAACTGCATCATTGCTTTTACACCGTGCAGATGGATGAGTTTGGATCCATGATTTAAAACATTAAGATGGTGAACTCTCTCTCTCTCTACCACCTTGTTGCGATTGAGGACCCTGTCAAGGAGCGTGTGGTCATGCCAATCATCCACTCTGGCCTTCCTAGCAGTGTCAATCCTCTCATTGTTGCGTTGGACCAGTGCGGTAACAAGCTCTTCCTCAATGATGTGGAGGAGAGCGAGCTGTTTGAGGAGAAGCGGTGCAAGTGAGAGGATGGCGGAAGTGGACTGGACGTCTCTCTCATCACCAACTCTAGCGATGGGGGTGGTGCTGCACCAACCAGGGGCAACGGTGGAGGAGGGAAGAAGAAGGGGAACTGCCACCACTATAAGAAGACGGGCCATTGGGTGCGTGAATGCCGGAAGAAGAACGCGGACCTTGTAGCTGGAGTGGGAGCGGGAAAGCATTTCGATGCTTCCGCAAACACAGCAGATTGGGAGAGCGGATTTGTGATCACCATTCAGGTCGTGCACGTCTCTGAAAACACTGCCTTGTTCTGGATCATCAACTCAGGAGCTACGCGGTACATGACGTGTTGCCGGGAGTGGTTTTTCATCTACACTGCCATCGAGCCTCGTCTGGTGTACACGGGGGATAATCATGTGCAAATGGCGGTTGGAGAGAGTGAGATTGTGTTTTGTGCTTCCGTTGACGGTAAGCACGTGTAACTTTGTGTAAAGGGGGTGCTCCATGTCCCGGGGCTGGCAGCTAACCTCCTCTCTGTCTCATCTCTCATCTCCGAAGGAATGCAGGTTTGCTTTGAAAATGGTGGCTGCACCATCTCTTCTCGTGCATATTGTGTGCTTGCAGAAGCAAAGAAGGAGGATTTTCTCTACCGTTTGTACGTGGCATTGGAGAAGGACGCCTACTCAGCGTTGGCGGCTAGAGAGGGAAAACACGACATCAGCCTGTGGCACCGCTGGCTCGGTCATCTTGGCTTTTGCGCCATCATCTGCATGCACCAGACTGCTCGTGCCCTGGAGGTCAAGCGGGTGAAGCAGCCTGGTGCATCGGCTTGTGAAAGTTTCATTGAAGGGAAGCAAGGATGTGGAGGGAGCTAAGAAGGAGAAGGAGCCAGCAGCCAAATCTGATGAGGAGGAGCAACAAAACAACATACAGCAGCTGCCACGATGATCGGCACGCATCAACAAAGCTGCAAAGGACAGTGGGAAGCCAATGAGGCCATCTGAGAACCTTGCAAGCAAACCGAGGCTGCTGGAGGAGATGGCGAACCTTTGCAACGTTCCACCACGAACGGATTTGTCTGACCTCGAGCTTCTCTTCCTCACAGTGACCAATGACCCAGCCACATTCACTGAAGCCATGCGAAGTGCGGATGTGGCAGATTGGAGTGCTGCATCAGACATATGGTGCACTCATGAAGAGCAGCACATGGACCCCCGAGGAAGCTCCACGTGGCAGCCGGATGATCGGGTGCTGCTGGATCTTCAGGCGCAAGCATGGTGCGGATAGTAAGGTACTTAGGGATAAAGCACGGTTTGTTGCAAAGGGGCATGCAAAGACTGAGAGTATGAATTACAATGAGACATTTGCATGTGTTGCAAAGTTGCCATCCATCCGAGCGATCCTTGCTCTTGCTGCTCCTATGAACAGGGAGGTGCACCAAGTGGATGTGATGTGTGCATTTGTGAATGGTGACCTTGAGGAAGATGTGTACATTGAGCAACTGGAGGGTTATGTGGTGTTGGGAAAAAAAGATTTGGTTTTCAAGTTTTTGAAGGCCCTGTACGGCCTAAAGCAAGCCCCGCAAGCATGGTACCACAAGATGGATGAGCAGCTGGCTGGCCTTGGCTTTGTGCGTAGTGAAGATCACCACACAGTCTATGGTCGTACATAAGAGGCAAGCCAGGTCATCTTCTTGCTCTATGTTGATGATCTGCTCATTGCATCTGACTCCCATTCTCTTTTGGACGATGTGAGGCAGTCCCTTGCTACCAGGTTTTGACATCAAAGACATGGGAGAGCTCAACTACTGCCTAGGCCTTCAGGCCAAGCAGGACCGGTAGCAGCTGACTTCAGAGTTGTTGCAGAGCACGTACGTGGGTGACATGTCAAGCGCTTCAACATGGCAGGAGCGTATAAGGCCACAACACCAATGGAGGTGGGAGTGAAGCTCAGCATGATGCAGACTTCCTGCGGCATGCAAGAGAGCAGCCGCATGGAAGCAGTTCCATACCAAGAAGCAGTTGGAAGCCTCATGCATGCAGCAATCGGCACGTGCCTCGACATCAGCCAAGAAGTGAGAGTGCTCAGCAAGTTTTGCGTGAATCCGGGCCTGCCGGTTTGGGAGGCAGTCAAGCGCATGCTGTGCTACCTTGACAGCATTAGCAGCCTTTGCTCCACCTTGAACGGATAAAACAGCCCCATCCTCATTGGCTACAGCGATGCAAATTGGGGAGGTGACCTAGACACAAGGAGTTCAACCAATGGGTTCGTGTTTGTACTCAGGGGAGGTGCAATCAGTTGGAGGAACAAGGAGCATGAGTGCGTAGCCCTCTTCTCCACCGAAGCTGAGTACATCGCGTTGAGTGAAGCAGCAAAGGAAGCCTTGTGGTTGCGTGAGCTACTCGCAAGCCTTGGACAACAGCAGACCACAATGACTACAATCTATTATGAAAACATGAGCGCCATTCCTCTGACCAAGAACGCAGAGTTTCACACCCGCACCAAGCACATTGAGCTGCGATACCACTTCATCTCCGAACTCGTGGCCAAGCAGGTGGTGCAGATCAAGTTCTGCCCTTCAAGCATTATGCTGGCAGACATCTTGGCCAAGCCACTGGCAGCACACCGCTTTCAGCAGCTGAGGGGAAAGTGTGGACTTGTGTAATTTTTATTCTTGCAAAGTGGGAGAATATTGGATATGGGGTGCCAAGAAAAGTGAGCAAGTGGGTTGCTTGATCGAAATCATCACGTCAGAACAGTGAATAGAAGATGGTTTTTTGGATCTATAGCTCTTTAAGGAACTCAATTTGGAGTCAGTTTGAGAGAGATATGAATTTTGAAGGTTTGGTGGCAACGGGTCTGGTTCAAGTGACGGCGCCTGCACTACCAGCACCAATGACGGCCACTATTACTGGCCAGGGAGGTTTGGAGCGGCCTTCAAGGAAGAGAGGGGGTTGGAAGAACTTCATAGAGCTTCAAGGTAGGTCCCCACAAAGATTATTGGTTGTGCATATGGCAGGGATGGTAATTCTCTTGTGTGAGAGTGTGACTGCCGCTCATCCCGCTAGGCTAGGAGTGTGCTCGGAGGTGAACTTTGACAGAGTGGTTCTTCCAGCTCCATGTGCCAAATGAGGCATACTTAGGCTTGTTAGAAAGCTGTGCTAATGTTTTTTCTTACTCAAGAGTCGATTCAGACATTTGCGTTCTTTGCAAACCTACATGTGCTTGCGTAATTTCCGTCTATGCAACCTGGACCTCCCTCTCACATATAGTTGGTCCTGCCTCGGTGGCTCTTGGTGAGCCTGATCACCTCCGTGAGGGCTGCCCCAGTTTCCATCATATGCAGATACATATGAATGTGCATACATGTGCATTGTGCACATGCATGTGCATCGTGTATATGCACATGCATGTGCACTGTGCAAATGCACGTGCATTGTGCACATGCACATGCATGTGCACAATGCATATGCACATGCATGTGCATTATGCATATGGACATAGCATATGCATTTTACATATACATGTTCTTATGCACAGTTCCTATACACATGCATGTGCATTGTGCATGTGCATATGGATTGTGCATGTGCACATGCATATGCATTGTGCATATGCATGTGCACATGCATATGGATGTGCATATGCATGTGCACATGCAAAGTGCATATACACAATGCACATGCATGTTCATATGCATAATGCACATGCATGTGCATATGCATTGTGCACATGCATGTGCATNGGTGGCTCTTGGTGAGCCTGATCACCTCCGTGAGGGCTGCCCCAGTTTCCATCATATGCAGATACATATGAATGTGCATACATGTGCACTGTGCAAATGCACGTGCATTGTGCACATGCACATGCATGTGCACAATGCATATGCACATGCATGTGCATTATGCATATGGACATAGCATATGCATTTTACATATACATGTTCTTATGCACAGTTCCTATACACATGCATGTGCATTGTGCATGTGCATATGGATTGTGCATGTGCACATGCATATGCATTGTGCATATGCATGTGCACATGCATATGGATGTGCATATGCATGTGCACATGCAAAGTGCATATACACAATGCACATGCATGTTCATATGCATAATGCACATGCATGTGCATATACACCATGCACATGCATATGCACAATGCACATGCATGTGCATATCCACAGTGCATATGCGCATGCATGTGCATATGCATAGTGCATATGCACACGCATGTGCATTGTGCATATGCAAATGCATGTGCATTGTGCATATGCACTGTGCATGTGCATATGCATATGAACATGCATTTGCATATACACAATGCATATGCACAATGTACATGCATTTGCATATGCACACGCATGTGCATTATGCATATGCAAATGCATGTGCATTGTGCATATGCACTGTGCATGTGCATCTGCATGTGCATATGCATGTGCATATGCATGTGCATATGCATATGAACATGCATTTGCATATACACAATGCACATGCATGTGCACATGCATATGCACAATGTGTATGTATGTGCATTGTGCATATGCACATGCATGTGCATTGTGCATATCCACATGCATATGCATGTGCATATGCATGTACACATGTATGTGCATGTGCATATGCATGTGCACATGCATATGAATGTGCATATGCACTATGCATGTGCATATGCATATGCACATGCATATGCACAATGTATGTTCATATGCACTCTGCATTTGCACATGCATATGCATAATGTATGTACATATGCATGTGCGTATGCACAATGCACACGCATATGACTGTGCATATGCATATGCATATGTACGTACATTATGCATATGCATGTGCATATGCACGTTCTTTGTGCATATGCATGTGCATATGCACTGTGCATGTACACATGCATGTGCATTGTGCATATGCACATGCTCAGTCATATGCACAATGCACATTTATTTTTACAATATACATGCACATGCATGTGCATATGCACAGTGCATATGCACATGCATATGAAAATGCATATGCATGTGCATATGCATATGCATGTGCACATGCACATGCATGTGCATATGCACATGTATATGCATAATATACGTACATGTCCATGTGCATATGCACAATGCACACGCATATGGCTGTGCATATGCATATGCATATGTACGTACATTATGCATATGCATGTGCATATGCACCTGCTTTGTGCATATTCATGTGCATAGGAATGTGAATATGCACTGTGCATATGCACATGCATGTGCATTGCGCATATGCACATGCACTGTCATATGCACAATGCACATGCACATGCATGTGCGTATGCACATTGCATATGTACATTCATAAGCATATGCATATGCATGTGCACATGCATATGCATATGCTTATGAATGTACATATGGAATGTGCATACGCACATGCATGTGCATATGCACAATGCACATGCATGTGCATATGCATTGTGCACATGCATGTGCATGTGCACTGTGCATATGCACATGCATGTGCGTATGCACATTCCATATGTACATTCATAAGCATATGCATATGCTCATGCATGTGCATTGCGCATATGCACATGCACTGTCATATGCACAATGCACATGCACATGCATGTGCGTATGCACATTCCATATGTACATTCATAAGCATATGCATATGCTCATGCATGTGCATTGCGCATATGCACATGCACTGTCATATGCACAATGCACATGCACATGCATGTGCGTATGCACATTCCATATGTACATTCATAAGCATATGCATATGCTCATGCATGTGCATTGCGCATATGCACATGCACTGTCATATGCACAATGCACATGCACATGCATGTGCGTATGCACATTGCATATGTACATTCATAAGCATATGCATATGCATGTGCACATGCATATGCATTTGCATATGCTTGTGCACATGCACAGACATGTGCATATGCACTGTGGATATGCACTTGTATATGCATAATGTATGTACATATGCATGTATATATGCACGATTCACACGCATGTGACTGTGCATATGCATATGCATCTGTATGTACAATATACATATGCATGTGCATATGCACGTGCTTTGTGCATATGCATGTGCATATGCACTGTGCATATGCACATGCATGTGCATTGTACATGTGCACATGCACAGTCATATGCACAATGCCCATGCATGTGCTCAATGCACATGCACATGCATGTGCATATGCACAGTGCACATGCACATGCATATGCATATGCATGTACATGTGCACATGCATATGCATATGCATGTGCCTTTGCACATGCACATGCATGTGCATATGCACTTTGCATATGCACGGTGCATATGCCCTGTGCATATGCACATGTATGTGCATGATGTACATATATATGCATGTGCATATGCACAATGCACACGCATATGACTGTGCATGTGCACAGTGCATGTGCATATGACTGTGCATGTGCATAGTGCATTTGCACATGCATATGCATAGTCATATGCACATGCATTGTGCATATGCACATGCTTATGTATGTACATTATGCATTTGCATGCACATATGCATACGAATATGCACACTGCATATGCACATGCATGTGCATTGTGCATATGCTTGTGCATTGTGCGTATGTATATGCACGTGCATTGTGGATGTGCACATGTCTGTGCATTGTGCACATGCACATGCACATGCATACATGCTCTTCACAATGCACATGCATGTGCATATGGACAATGCACAGACACGTGCATGTGCATGTGCACAGTGCACATGCACATGCATGTGCACATGCATAGTGTCCATGCATGTGCATATGCATTGTGCATATGCACATGCATATGCATGTGCACAGTCATATGTACATGTACATTTTGCACATGCATATGTGCATGCATATGCTTGGGCATATGCATCTGGAGATGCATGTGCACATGCATATGCACAGTGCAAATGCATGTGCACAATCCATATGCACATGCACGTGTCTTACCTCGTCAATGCAGGGTTTGAAGAGAGTACATTCCTTCTCTCAGTTGCCCAAGAATGTCTTCAACAAATTCTTCCGTGCACTTTGGACTGCATAGTATGGAATCTCCGTACCTCCGCGAACCTGAGCTTCCGCCACTTGTCCTAACATTGGAGTAGGGGTTTTGATGTCTTGATGCATCATTGTGATGATCAATGACTCCACATAAGCCACCCGTCATGTTGGATGACCCCGAGTTGATGTTGCTTCGCATGTGTGCTCCAGTGTGATGATAGAGACTCGCCACTCCTTTGTGGGTGTATGAAGCAAAGTTGACACTCGGAATGGGCAGTCTTTATTGCCATTGGCATTGCGACACACACTGATCACCTTCTTTGGGTTGCTCCTGCAGTTTACGTGGAGACGTTTGCCTCAATGTGGATCTCTCTTGCCCGTGTAATGCACAATGCATATGCAAGATGCAATATGCATATGCAGATGCACAGTGCACATCTATATGCATGTGTAGTGTGTAAATGCACATGCATATTCATATGCATTTGCACATACATATGCTAATGCACATGCATGTTTCTCATGCATATACATGTGCATTGTGTATATGCATGTGCAGATACATGTTCAAAATGCACAATAAAATTTGCATGTGCATATGTGCATGCACCTATGCCTCCCCTTTACACTTCCTCCCACCCTCCCCCTTCTTTCAATACTTACCTCAATGTGCGTAGACACCATCCAGTTTTTCTTGCCACAACACGCAACACATTTGTTGCTTCCTTCTTGGAGTTGAAAGTGTCCCCAAACTTGATACACGGTCCCAATCTGTTACGTCAAGGTGGACTGCCACCTCGCATGTCCCTCTTTGGCATCTCCCACCTGCCGTCAAGAAGAATGCAACTGAGGGAGACGCGTATGCGTGCCGATGATGTCATTTATGGTTAGTCACCCCAAAAACATACACTCATCATAGAGTGTACATACAAAATTCATACCTTTGAAAGTTTCATAGAACCTTCATGGAAAGTGCAACACAACGCAACTTGTGATGTCTGTTCACGGACATGCAGGCGTATTTGAATGCTTGAATACAGTAAACTTCATAGAAGGTTTGCGAGAAAAAATAAAACACATCATAGAATCCTGAGTTAAGTGCTTTATAGCCACACTTAAAGTTCGTTGTCAACGACATACATTTGTTCTTATACATGAAAGGTGTCAGAACTGCAAAGCCTGACAGTGCCTATTCCTGTACCCAAAACGTAAACGTTTCAGAATCCCCCTGAAGTCACAATCGAGGGGTTTGGACTTCATTTTTTTGCTCCTAACCATTCACAAAATTCCACAAGTGTACAATCTTGCACGTTGCATGATACACGCCCCGTTTTGAGCTGAAATACACTACAACAGTGGGGCGAGGGGGGGGGGGGGACAACACGGTAACCAATCCGACGTTGTCTTGTTTCACTATCGGAAAACTCTTTTGCAACAATCTACTTTCAACAATCGGCGGTGAGCACGCAAAAATCTTTCATCATACCCGTTTCCAAAACCCTGGTCATTCGATCGTGATCGTCGATAAGTCTCCATCGACGGTTTGCAAGTTTTGGCAAGAGATTATCCCCTAGTACATTAGTGTTTCTTTTTTTCTTTTATCACATAATCTGGATACACTGACCACGTAAACTTCACAGATACACTCTAACCTTTTGGGGGGGGGGGTGGGCAGCCGGAGATCAAGCCCCCCCCCTCCACACTCATCAAAGTGTATTGGGTGAATGTATATGGTGCGTGTATCAAAATACAAGTGATAGACATGTAAGAAGATACAATGATGTACAATGCATTTGTGAACAAAATACATAGTCACCACAATACATGCCGCAATTCACAGTCCTAATACAATCGGTCATCGCGTGGGGGGNATAAGCTACACTTGTCCAATAAAATACAAACTACACTTGTCCAATAAAACAAATAAAATACAAGGCTAGAGTGTATTGGACAAGTGTAGCTTGTCCAATACACTCTAGCCTTTGGGGGAGGGGGGTAAAGCGACAGGTCTGGCAGGGGGGGGGCGGTGCGTATTTGTTGTGATTGTACACCCAAAGTCGTTGATCGTCGATGATGGATCGTGATATATGGACGGTCAACGAGCAGACATACATTAGTGTACAGTATTTGTTTCTCATCACATGAAAGAAATACACGCCCCAGTTGTATTTCTACAGCTGGGACTAATACACTCTACCCTTTTGGGGGGGGGTGGGGGGATCGGATCCCGTGATGACTCCCCCCTACCTCAAAAGTTAAGTTGTACCGGTGGAGTGTATAGATTCCATGTATCTCATGGATACATAGAAACTTACACTAGTTTACAAGATACACAAGTGCACAGAAATAGTTGCACTATAATACACGCATCGGGGAAAATGATCAAATACAATCGAGGGTTTTGGATGGGAGGGGGGGAACAATTCTGGTAGTTTGTCGTGGATAGGAACACAATCAAGTAATAGCAAAGCTACACTTGCCATAAAATCAATTCTCGTTTGAGGTCACAAATAAAAAAGTAGACATTGTATTTACACATAGGCCCACCCGGAATGTTTTAGGACATGTATACGTAAATGGTACATTTCACCCACACTGTCATATCCTTTGAATCTGTTGTTAAGTCATAACATGCAGTTCCCAAGACACGGGTACCATGTCCATTGTTTTCCATGTGAACACAGGAAGATTCACCTTTAAGAAAACTTTGTGGAAGTTACCCAAATTTATGTACCTAATACACTGGATGTGGCGTGTATAAAATGGGGACGATTAACTATACCTCGATGATGTAGATGCAGCACTAGGAGACGTGTACAATGTAGGCCGTGGACATGTTGCAGTCATTGTGGTGGGAGGGTCAGTTGCCGTTTGGTCTTATGTAAGCACGTCCCCTTCCGCTCCTTGCCCCCCCCCCCCCCCCCCCCCCCCCCCCCCCGCCTCCCATGTACTCGCCACCATGTTCACCTACTTCGTGTCCTCCGTCATATCCGCCATTCCCATTCCCATCCACATCAGCATCTGCTTCGCCCTCAATGACACCTTGCCCACCATCACCCATCTCTTCACAGTCATCATCGCTATCATCATTGGTTCATTATTATTTGCTACCATCATTTCCCTCAAAAAATTGGTCCAATACCGTCATTCGGTCATGCGTGGCATCACCCCTACTATCGTAAGTATCACACGTATTCATGTTGATCACCTGCAAGTTGTAACAAGTAGCAGTCACAACACATAAATAAATACAGCACAAAGACTACGCTTGAGCACTGTGCACATGCTCACTTACTACACTGTGTAAATGATTGGCATCTTCACGGTGCATGTACACGTTCATAAGCACTGTTCACAGTGCAGATGCACAGTGAACATGCATCTTCCCCTCCCCCTCCCCCTCCTGTTTCCCCTCCCTCTCACCCTTCCCTTCCCTCTCCCCCTCCCCCTCCCCCTCCCCCTCTCCCTGCCCCTGCCCTCCCCCTCCCCCTCCCCCTCATTCTCCCCTACCCTCTCCCCCTCACACCCCCCCTCCCCATCACCCTACACCTCCCCCTGCCCCTGCCCCTCCCCCTCTCCCTCCTCCTCCCCCTTAGGATGTTTTAGGGCATATATACATCAATGGTACATTTCACCCACACTGCCATATCATTTTCATCTGTTGTTAAATTATAACATGCAATTACCAAGACACAGGTACCATGTCCATTGTTTTCCATGTGAACACAGGACAATTCACCTTTAAGAGAATTTCCTGGAAACTACCCAAATCTTTGTACCTAATACTCTGGATGTGGCGTGTATAGAATGGGGATGATTAACTATACCTCGATGATGTAGATGCAGCACTAGGAGATGTGTACAATGTATGCCGTGGAGGTGCTGCGGTCGTTGTGGTGGGAGGGTTAGTTGCCGTTGGTTCTTGTGTAAGCACGTCCCCTTCCGCTCTTTGCCCCCCCCCCCCCCCCCCCCCCCCCCCCCCCCCCGCCTCCCATGTACTCGCCACCATGTTCACCTGCTTCGTGTCCTCCGTCATAACCGCCATTCCCATCCACATTGGTGTCGTCTTCACCCTCAATGACACCTTTCCCACCATCACCTATCTCTTCACAGTCATCATCGCTATCATCATTGGTTCATTATTCATTGCTATCATTAGTTCCCTCCAAAGCCTGGTCCAATGCCATCATTCGGTCATGCGTGACATCACCCCTACTATCGTGAGTATCACTCGTATTCATGTTGATCACCTGCAAGTTGTAACGAGGAGCAGTCACAACGCATACATAAACACAGCACAGAGACTACGCTTGAGCACTGTGCACATGCTCACTTACTTTATGTGTATATGATTTGTTTCTTCACGGTGCATGTACATGTGCATAAGCACTGGTCACAGTGCAGATGCACTGTGAACATGCATCTGCCCCTCCCCCTCTCCCTCCTCTTTCCCCTCCCTCTCACCCTCCCCTTCCCTCTCCCCCTCCCCCACCCCCTCCCCCTCTCCCTGCCCCTCCCCCTCTCCCTCCTCTCTCCCCTCCCTCTCACCCTCCCCTTCCCTCTCCCCCTCCCCCTCTCCCTCCTCTCTCCCCTCCCTCTCACCCTCCCCTTCCCTCTCCCCCTCCCCCTCTCCCTCCTCTCTCCCCTCCCTCTCACCCTCCCCTTCCCTCTCCCCCTCCCCCTCTCCCTCCTCTCTCCCCTCCCTCTCACCCTCCCCTTCCCTCTCCCCCTCCCCCTCTCCCTCCTCTCTCCCCTCCCTCTCACCCTCCCCTTCCCTCTCCCCCTCCCCCTCTCCCTCCTCTCTCCCCTCCCTCTCACCCTCCCCTTCCCTCTCCCCCTCCCCCTCTCCCTCCTCTCTCCCCTCCCTCTCACCCTCCCCTTCCCTCTCCCCCTCCCCCTCTCCCTCCTCTCTCCCCTCCCTCTCACCCTCCCCTTCCCTCTCCCCCTCCCCCTCTCCCTCCTCTCTCCCCTCCCTCTCACCCTCCCCTTCCCTCTCCCCCTCCCCCTCTCCCTCCTCTCTCCCCTCCCTCTCACCCTCCCCTTCCCTCTCCCCCTCCCCCTCTCCCTCCTCTCTCCCCTCCCTCTCACCCTCCCCTTCCCTCTCCCCCTCCCCCTCTCCCTCCTCTCTCCCCTCCCTCTCACCCTCCCCTTCCCTCTCCCCCTCCCCCTCTCCCTCCTCTCTCCCCTCCCTCTCACCCTCCCCTTCCCTCTCCCCCTCCCCCTCTCCCTCCTCTCTCCCCTCCCTCTCACCCTCCCCTTCCCTCTCCCCCTCCCCCTCTCCCTCCTCTCTCCCCTCCCTCTCACCCTCCCCTTCCCTCTCCCCCTCCCCCTCTCCCTCCTCTCTCCCCTCCCTCTCACCCTCCCCTTCCCTCTCCCCCTCCC
This sequence comes from Penium margaritaceum, assembly GCA_023375785.1. Lineage (NCBI taxonomy): Eukaryota > Viridiplantae > Streptophyta > Zygnematophyceae > Desmidiales > Peniaceae > Penium > Penium margaritaceum. The sequence continues at coordinate 43,109 of SZWC01018621.1, forward strand.
CCTCTCCCTCCTCTCTCCCCTCCCTCTCACCCTCCCCTTCCCTCTCCCCCTCCCCCTCTCCCTCCTCTCTCCCCTCCCTCTCACCCTCCCCTTCCCTCTCCCCCTCCCCCTCTCCCTCCTCTCTCCCCTCCCTCTCACCCTCCCCTTCCCTCTCCCCCTCCCCCTCTCCCTCCTCTCTCCCCTCCCTCTCACCCTCCCCTTCCCTCTCCCCCTCCCCCTCTCCCTCCTCTCTCCCCTCCCTCTCACCCTCCCCTTCCCTCTCCCCCTCCCCCTCTCCCTCCTCTCTCCCCTCCCTCTCACCCTCCCCTTCCCTCTCCCCCTCCCCCTCTCCCTCCTCTCTCCCCTCCCTCTCACCCTCCCCTTCCCTCTCCCCCTCCCCCTCTCCCTCCTCTCTCCCCTCCCTCTCACCCTCCCCTTCCCCCTCCCCCTCCCACTCCCCTCCCCCTCCACCTCCCCCTCCCCCTCACCCTCCCCATCCCTGTCAACCTATGCCACTGATGGATATGAGAGTGCAAGAAAATGACAAAACTAGGTTGCCCGATAAAGATAATCTGGCATGACAGTTACATAGGGGATGTTTGACAGGTTCTAGTGCACTTTACGGAACTCAATTCGGAGTCCGTTTGAGTGAGATATGGATTTCCAAAGTTTGGAGATCATGAATCGGGTTCACGTGACGACCTGAGCACTTTGACCTCAAAAGGCGGCAGGATTATTGGCCAGGACGGCTGAGAGCGGCCTTCAAGGAGAAAATACGGCTGGAGGACGTCTAAGAGACTCCAAGGAAGGACCAGTCTATGATTATTAGCCATGCAGGCCATGCGAGACATAATTCTCTTGTGTGACAAGGTGACTGCCGCTCATCCCGCTAGGCTAGGAGTGTGGTAGAGGGTGAGCTTTGAAAGAGTGGATCTCAGTGCTCCCTTAGCCAAATGAGGCATGTAAGAGCTTGATAGAAAGCTGTAAGATGTGCTTGCTCACTCAAGAGTCGATTCAGACCTACATTTGCTTTCGTAATTTCTGTCTGTGCAACCTACAACTCCCTCTCACAAACAGTTGGTCATGCCAAGGCAGCTCTTGGTAAGCCTGATCACCTCTCTGACGGCTGCCCCAGTTTCCATCAGTGGTATGAGAGCTAGAACAAGGCTTTGTCTCATCCTTGAGACATTCCTTGCACCCTGTTGTGTGCGAGAGCCGTCTGTGGGCTGAACGTTGCACTACCATGGCGACATCCGCAACTGTGGTGGCCGGCGTCAACATCGCCAAGTTCGAAGGCAAGAACTTCTTCAACTGGAGCAACAACATGAAGATGGTGCTGATGGAGAAGGGTCTCTGGAGCCAGGTGGATGAGAAGGAGTAGGAACCAGCAGAAAGCTCCCTCTTCCTTGTCGAGGCCTGTACCTACCGCGAGAAGCGTGACCGCGCCCTCGCCACCATCTACCTCCACCTCACTGAACGGCAGCAACTCCTCGTCCGTGGCATCCTCACGCCAAAGGAGGTTTGGAAAACGCTTGAGTCCACTTATGCTTCCAAGTCAATCCTCATGAATATGCAGCTGTGTTGTCGCTTTCACACTGTGAAGATGGATGAGTCCGTTTCCATGATTGACTACATCAACATGGTGAAGTCCCTCTCTGACCAGCTTGCTGCGATTGAGGACCCTGTCAAGGAGCGTGTGCTCATGCTAACCATCCTCTCTGGCCTTCCTAGCAGCTACACTCCTCTCATTGTTGCCCTGGACCAGCGCAGCGACAAGCTCTCTCTCAATGATGTGGAGGAGAGCTTGCTGTTTGAGGAGGAGCGGCGCAAGGGAGAGGAGGGCGGAAGCGGACTGGACGTCGCTCTCATCACCGACTTTGGTCATGGGGGCGGTGCTACATCAACCAGGACCAACAGCGGAGGAGGAAAGAAGAAGGGGAACTGCCACTACTGCAAGAAGCCAAGCCATTGGGCACGCGAATGCCAGAAGAAGGCGGACCTTGCGGCTGGAGTGGGAGCGGGAAAACAGTCGGACGCTTCCGCGAACGCCGCAGATTGGGAGAGTGGATTCGTGACAACCATCCGGGTCCTGCACGTCTCCGACAACACCGCCCTGTTCTGGATCATCGACTCGGGAGCTACGCGGCACATGACGTGTCGCAGGGAGTGGTGCGTTGTCTACACCGTTATTGAGCCTCGTCGGGTGTACATGGGGGACAACCATGTGCAAATGGCGGTTGGGGAGGGTGAGATTGTGTTTTGTGCTTCTGTTGAGGGCAAGCACGTGGAACGTCGTGTGAAGGGGGTGCTCCATGTTCCGGGGCTGGCAGCTAACCTCCTCTCTGTCTCATCTCTCATCTCCGAAGGCATACAGGTTCGCTTTGGGAATGGTGGCTGTACCATCTCTGCAAGTGCGGGGCGTGTGCTTGCAAAAGCGGACAAGGAGGACAGTGTTTACCACCTCTATGTGGCATCGGAGAAGGAAGCCGACTCAGCCTTGGCGGCGAGAGAGGGAAAACACGACATCGGCCTGTGGCACCGCCGGCTCGGTCACCTCGGCTTTGGCGCCATCATCTCCATGCAGCAGATGGTCCGCGGCCTGGAGCTCAAGGGGGTGAAGCAGCCTGGTGCATTAGCTTGTGAGAGCTGCATTGAAGGGAAGCAAGCCCGCTCTCCTTTCACGGGGGAAGGGAAGGGCGCGGCTGAGCTTCTCTCACTCGTTCACGCTGATTTGTGTGGTCCCATGCCATCACAATCCTTGTCCGGCAAGTTGTACTTTGTCACGTTCATTGATGACAAGTCGAGGAAGACGTGGGTGTCATTCCTGGTTGGAAAGGATGAGTGCTTTGATGCTTTCAAGGTGTGGATTGCTGCTGCACAGCATGAGAGTGGCAGGCGGCTGACGGTGCTTCGCATCGATGGTGGAGGAGAGTACCTCTCCAACGACTTCCGCACCTTCCTCAAGCGTCGCGGGATCAAGCACGAGGTCACCCCAACTGGAACACCGCAGCTGAACGGCGTGGCTGAACGCGCAAACTGCACGCTCATGGAGCGTGTTTGCAGCATGCTCCAAGACGCGGGGCTCCCGCCAACCTTCTGGGTGGAACCGGTCAATACCGCCGTGTACCTGAAAAATCAGAGCCCTACGCGCACCGTGCCGCTGATGACACCGGAGGAGGCGTGGACGGGACGCAAGCCAACAGTGACGCACCTGAAAGTCTTTGGGTGTGACGCATTCGTGCACGTTCCTGCCGGTAGCCGTAACAAGCTGGACGCAAAGTCGGTGAAGGCTGCCTTCCTCGGCTACGACACAACGGGATACCGCCTCTACAACCTCGCCGCACGCAAGATCATCCGCGCCGTGATGTGGTCTTCCAAGAGGAAGTTAAGGGCTGGACTTGGAGCCCTATGTCGGCAGTTCCGCTTGCTCCCGCACTTGTACCAGAAGTGGGAGAAGTACCGGTAGCAGAAGAGGGCGGTGCAGAAGATGGCGGTGACAGTGGCAACGACAAGGAGGTAGATGGAGCTGAGAAGGGAAAGGAGCCGGCAGCGATATCTGATGAGGAAGAGCAGCAAAGCAACGCACAACAGCTGCCACAATGGTCTGCATGCCTCAACAAAGGTGCAAAGGACAGTGGGGAGCCGCTGAGGCGATCCGAGCACCTCGTAGACAAGCAAAGGCCACTGGAGGAGCTGGTGAACCTGTGCACCGTTCCACCACCAACGGAGTCGTCTAACCTCAAGCTTCTCTTCTTCACAGTCACCGATGACCCAGCCACATTTGCTGAAGCCATGCGCAGTGCCAAGGCGGCAGATTGGCGTGCCGCAGCAGATGAGGAGTATGGTGCGCTCATGCAAGAGAGCAGCCGCATGGAAGCAGTTCCGTACCAAGCAGCGGTTGGAAGCCTCGTGTATGCTGCAGTCGGCACGCATGTTGACATCAGCCAAGCAGTGGGAGTGTCAAGCAAGTTTTGCGCGGATCCGGGCGTGCCGCATTGGGAGGCGGTCAAGCGCGTGCTGCGCTACCTCGACAGCAGCAGCAGCCTTTGCCTCACCTTCAACGGCAACGACAGCCCCATTCTCATCGGCTACAGTGACGCAGATTGGGGAGGTGACCTGGACACAAGGAGGTCAACCAGTGGGTTTGTGTTTGTGCTCGGGGGAGGTGCAATCAGTTGGCGGAGCAAGAAGCAAGAGTGCGTCGCCCTCTTCTCCACCGAAGCAGAGTACATTGCCCTGAGTGAAGCAGCAAAGGAAGCCATGTGGCTGCGTGAGCTGCTGGCAAGCCTTGCACAGCAGCAGACCACAGCGGCCACCATCTACTGTGACAACATGAGCGCCATTGCTCTGACCAAGAACGCCGAGTTTCACGCCCGTACCAAACACATTGACCTGCGGTATTACTTCATCCGCAAGCTCGTGGCGAAGCAGGTGGTGCAGATCAAGTTCTGCCCTTCAAGCATGATGTTGGCAGACTTCCTGACCAAGCCGCTGGCAGCGCACCGCTTTCAGCAGCTGAGGGGACAGTGCGGACTTGTGTGATTTTTATTCTCGCGAAGTGGGAGAATGATGGATATGAGAGTGCCAGAAAGTGACAAAAATAGGTTTCTCCAAAAAATCATCTGGCATGACAGTTGCATAGAAGATATTTCACAGGTTCTAGTGCACTTTACGGAACTGAATTCGGAGTCCGTTTGAGTGAGATATGGATTTCCAAAGTTTGGAGATCATGAGTCGGGTTCAAGTGACGACCTGAGCACTTTGAGCTCAAAAGGCGGCAGGATTATTGGCCAGGATGGCTGAGAGCGGCCTTCAAGGAGAAAAGACGGCTGGAGGACGTCCAAGAGACTTCAAGGAATTACCAGTCTACGATCATTAGCCATGCAGGCCATGCGAGACATAATTCTCTTGTGTGACAAGGTGACTGCCGCTCATCCCGCTAGGCTAGGAGTGTGCTAGAGGGTGAGCTTTGACAGAGTGGATCTCAGTGCTCCCTAACCCAAATGAGGCATATAAGGGCTTGCTAGAAATCTGTGATGATTTAACTTCTCACGCAAGCGTCGATTCAGACATTCGCGTTCTCTGCAGACCTACATTTGCTTCCGTAATTTCTGTCTGTGCAACCTGCAACTCCCTCTCAAACAGTTGGTCCTGCCAAGGCGGCTCTTGGTGAGCCTGATCACCTCTCTGAGGGCTGCCCCAGTTTTTATCAGCATTGCCATCTTTCCCTCCCTCTGTCCACACCATACCTGAAGAATGGACTCATCCATGAGATTCTGTATCATTAAGTGTATTGGGAAGTGAAAAGAGTAGTGAACATGGATGGTTCACAGGAACTACTATGTATCACAAAGATTGCATAGGATTTTTCATTCTACACAAGGAGTTTTCAGATGGTTATCGCTAACATGCATTAATGTAAATGTTTTTTGAAATTGTCAGCATACCGACATACACTCATTCATACACTGATCAACAAAGGTGTGAAATCGAGGTGATTAACCATGGCCTCTCTCTCTCTCTCTCTCTCTCTCTCTCTCTCTCTCTCTCTCTTTCTCTCTCTCTATGTGTGTGTGTGTGTGTGTGGGTGTGTGTGTGTGTGTGTGTGTGTGTGTTTCTCTCCTTCCCAC
>SZWC01018623.1:4377-16552 GCA_023375785.1 Penium margaritaceum
AACCACAACCTATCCAAAATTCTGCCGCTGGCTGCCGACCACGTTCCCACCTGTGTGGGTTCCCGACAGATGGGAAAGTCTCGTCCTATAGATGGGTCTGCCTGGGCCTTCTCAACTGTGGTCTGGTCTCCGGCTACGGACAATCCGACCATCCTGGCTGTGAGTCTAGTAGTCTCATCGGTCCCCTACAACACACCTGATCCCGTGCCATCGTTAGTCCCCTCTTCCACACATGATCCCGTGCCAGTGTCAGTCCCTTCTGGAACACCTTCTCCCGTGCTAATGACAGCCCACTCTAGCACACCTGATCCCGTGCCAAAGTCAGTTCCCTTTAGCACATCTTATCCCGTGGTTGTGACAGCATCCCCATTCAAATCTACTCTTATGGCTGCACCTACTGTCGTGCTTGCACCTACTCCTCGTACGTGAGGGCCAGCACCTGTCCATGTTTCTCTTACACCGTCTTCCCTTCCTTGCGAGTCCACATCCCCTGTGTTTGTGACCCAACAGCCTGCTCTGCAACCCAAGGCTAGAACCTCAACATCAGGCTAACCCTGTGAGCCCGGTGGTCGTCTCCAACTGAACTCAAGGCCTCAGCTGATTGCAGACTAGATGCCTAGACGTCTGTCTCATAATGTTTAAAGTGATGAGCCTGGCACAAAGGCCCTTGGCTGGAGTTTCTAGGCAAACTTTAGCGAGTTACAACTAGAATTTCCTGTTGGTCACGAGTTGGTCTCCCAAGAGTTCTCGGTCGCTTGCAATGTCATAGCCAACTTAGTCGTGGTCAGGCCAAGTCCGGAGGCGTCTGTCTTAGTTACCAGGAGCTCTCCCTCAGCGGCACATGGTCCATGCACGTTGAAGGAGACACTCTCAGCTCAGGAAACAGAGGTGTGACATGCTCCTTGTGAGGATGATTTGAGAGCCATCCGTGTGCAAGGTGTCTATGAGCTTATAGATTTCCTGCCTTGGCGGAAGGTTATAGAGGCTATGTGGGTCTTTGGTGAAGTCTGATGGTACACATGATCACTACAAGGCTTGCTGGACGACCAAGGGGTTCTTACAGATTGAGAGAATGGATTTCACCAAAAAAATTGTACCCGGTGCCCCACGACTACCACCTGCACTGTATTTGGGGTTGTAGCTCACCATGACTGGGAGTTGCACAAGATGGATGTGAATGAAGTGTTCCTTCATGGCAGTCTAGAGGAGGAGATCGACATGGTCCAATCGCCAGATATTGAATTCAATGAAAAGGTTTGGCACTTGTTCAAGGCCTTGCATGGTCTAAAGCAGTCACCCTTGTGATGGAACCAGGAGATCATTGGCTCATTGACACATGCCATGCACGTGCAAAGTGACGTTGACCCGTCCCTCTTTCTTAGACGTACAGTTGACACCTTCATATCAATCTTGGTGAACGTGGATGACATCCTCATTGCCTCTCCTTCTATGGAGGCCATGAGGGAGGCCAAGGCGGTCCTTCAAGCTGCCTACAAGATGAAGGACCTTGGTCCAGTAATTGTGTTTTTTGGGATGGAGATCATACGTGATCGTGAGCGGCGGATTGTTTTTTGCATTTGGCACGTAATACTTTCATTTTAGGGGAGCGGTTTGTTGACCTCCTTGGTTTTGTTTCCACAGCCTCCACCCCTATCACACTTGATGGTCAGGATGCTCTGAAGGTGGATGATCCTGTATGATTGGGAAAGACAATAGTTGTGACCCTCTACGTGTGCCTCATTGGCTCTCTGATGTACTTGGCCACTACCACATGACTCGACATCACCTTTTCCGTCAACCTCCTTGCATAGTTTATGTAGTGTCCATGGGCAAGAGCCCTTCACGCGGTTGTGTGAGTGGTACGCTACATGGTCTCCACACCGTACCTCACACTCCATGTTTGACAATAGTGTTTGATGATAGGTGACGTTGACTCGACGTTGAGCCCTGATATGCTAAGACAGTAGGCCACTTATTGTTTCATGATGGCATTGCAATGACATGGCACAAAAGTAAGTAGAGGCTGAGTCTCTTATACTAGAGGCTGGGGCTGGCGAGGCGGTGTCACTACATCTATTTTTTGAGTTGCATAAGTCCATGGGTTACATGAGTTTGCGTTGTGACAACCGGAGTGATGTTGCCATTCTGAAAAACTCTAGTGTGTTTTATAGAGGTATAAAGCACATTGCAGTTGCGCATAACTTTGTCCATGATCTTGTGGAGTGCCAGATGATCTTCGTCGTTTGGGTCGACACGGACGTGCAATGGGATGACTTCCTGACCATGGACATGGCACGGAGAAAGTTCATGGTGGCCATTTTTTGGTCGGGCTTAGCCCCTTACCTGAGAGTGGCTAAGCGTGGAGTGTGCGATTGTGGATTGTTGAGCATCTCCTTGTGCACCTGTGTCAGTTATGCACATAAATGGACATGCATACCATTGGGTCATGGGAGAGTGTTGTGATGTGAGTTCTCCTTGTCTGTCTATAATGCATAATGTGACCACTCGACCATATCCATGCTCGTGCAGATCCTTGATGCTGATCCAACTAGCCCTGGTGCACTGACAGGTGTTGGCTCTATCCACCAACAGCTGCAAGACAACTGCCACAATGTCCCGGGCACTTTCTAGGGTGTTGTGCATGTTTTTTGGAGTCTCTGAAGCTTTCTAAAAGGACAGGCTCTTGAGCCCAAATTGCATGTTTTACATTGTGTGTCCACCAATTGATGACGGACATGTGCATATTACCAGTCGGAACGTCTGGCTTGAGATTTTGCATCTCTAGGATCAAATGGTGTTGCATTTGGATGACTATGCATAGAGTAATTGCCAAAACAGAAGTTTGTGTCCAGTTTAGGACAAACTAATACTGGCGCGTGCATCACCTGCCATGTGCTGCAACACGTTTTTATGTTATGTGCTTGTTAGTTGTTATCTCTCTTTGCATTACTAAGCTATTGGAGCTTATGAGAATTTGCACGTCTCTCTTGCCTAATCCTTGCTCTTCCATGCACTTGCTTGCTTGTTGTTGTGTCAGCTTCATGGACAATGTCGCCACTTCTGGAGCAGCAAGGCTAGGAAGCGTCCTAGAAGTTTCTTGTTTCTACTCGTGGCTCCGTGGTTTAGACATCACGTCCTTGCTCTCAGGCCATGGGCTCCCTATTCCATGCACAAGAGAAAAATTGGCAGTAGTAGGCGGCACCTGCAGCCACCCTCGAGGAGGTTCTCGCTATGCTATAGAGGATGCAATAGCCCAAGCGAGCCGCAGCAGGATCACTTTAACAGGACATGCAAAAGCGGAGCATGCAACAATAGGGTGTGCAGCAGAAGATGCAAACTGGAGAAGAAAACAACAGTGATGACAACAACAACAGTCATGACAACGACAACCGGGAGCAGGAGACACAAATCTCTGGAGCGACCGGTCATCAGGTTTCTAGCCCTCGGGTACGAGAGGCCCTCGAGGGGTGAACCGTCTCCAGTTGGGCGAGCGGGCCATTCCCAACCAAGATTCTAGATTGCCTGCGCCTTTATCCTTGACGCGTTGCTCTCCTGGCGTGTCCTTTGGTGGGCGGCCGATTCCCTTTCCTCTCAAGTGTGCCTCCTAGGTCGCCCTTCCCACGGATTGGCAACGAAAGGATTTCGAACCCCCACCACCACGCTATGATAGCGATGTTGGGTGCGATGCCTAGGAGATATGGGCTGATGCAGATGGCATCTTGCCATGTTACTTCAGCCAATATCAGATGGCCGACCTCCACATGGCACATCCGCGGCTTGCTCTATGCCGTGCCCCATGATGTCGTTGTCTTCCGCCAGTTCCTTGACGCTTCTGGTATGGGCACTGGAGCGGATCTCTGTAGCGGTTGAGAGTTGGCCCTGATCCGGAGACCCATGTGAAGATGAAGACGCATCTCGAGGAGTTCATCTCCCTTCAGCAAGGCCCCTTAGAGTTGGTGGCAACCTACTAGTGGCGAGCCATACAGATCTACACCCGCCTCGACACCGATGTTGGCTCCCTGTTGTGGGCCCTGCACACCATCATGGACGGGACCTATATGGAATTCATCGACATGTGGACATTCTTTGACCCTACGATTCTCGCCGAGCTGTTACACCCCTTGGAGCTACTCCCTTGGGCCCAAGGTAGTATCACCTTCAACGGACGACCACACGTGATGCCGTCCGGACCTATGAGACGAGTCCACTGGATGCCGTGAGCATTGCCTCACCAACGTCCCCTCTTCTCTATGGTGCATTGTCCTCACCCTCCTCTTTGTTGCCTTCCTCCTAGGACATGACTGCCATCGCGCATGCGAAGAAGGGAAAACACAGCCGTGGTAAGGGGCAACAGCAGCAACAAAAGCATCTGTAGCAAACCGGTGATGTCTGTGGACGGTCAGTGCACTGCTATAATCGTGGAGGCACACATCACTTCACGGAGTGTGCACACTCCCTTGACTAGACAGGGATAATGTGATTCCTTCAAGCTGCGCATACCCAGCGGGCCACTGCCTCTAGTACCACCCAGACTGGTTGCACAACCACGACGGCATCATCACGGATCTTTGTCACCTTCTGGCGCTCCGTAGTCAAGAAGGTGTGAGTGTGTTGACATAGCTGTGCGGTATGCTATCTACTTATCTTGTTGTGTTTGTGGCCTGCTATGATACGTATGGAGGAGCGTCGATTGCCTTTGATGACTTTGGTCTTGACTATATAGAATGGCTGGACAAGTCCCAGATTGTGCTTGCTGTCATGATTCCGTAGTCCCTTCTGAGCGTCCGGTAGCTGCTAAGTTTTCATTGGCCCGTTGCTCCGTGTTGACGATGGGTCCTGAGGCACATGAATCATTAATTGTGGTGCCACTCACCTCATGACCTGTCGTCGCACCGACTTCTTTGTCCTTGGTGTTGTTGGGTCTATTTGGTCCATATTCATGGGATGTGGTCAGTCCTTGCCAGACAAGGGTGTTGCGGTAATATGCTTTGATGGTCTGTCTAGCTCCCGGTACATTTCTGACGTGCTCTATGTTCCCTCTCTACAGCTCAGCCTCCTTTCTGTTTGTGCCTTCCCTCGGACGGGTCTGTGTGTTGAGCACTCTGATGAATCTGCCATTGTTTGCACCTACGATACTCATGTTGTAGTCCTCCGTGTGTTTGTTGTTAATGACCTGTATCGCTTCACTCGCCGCCTTCCCTCTGCGCCTCCTTCCTTGTCCTCATCTGCGCACGTGTTCATGTCTGCCATGCTCTCCCTCGAGCACCGGCACTTGTTGCATTGCTGCCTCTGTCACATGAGCTCGGACACTGTGTCCAAGGTCGTTCGGATTCATCCAACACTTAGTCTTGAAGCGGCTTCCTTTGAGAAGCTACCCGAGACTGGTTGCATTTTCTGTGTCAAGAGTAAGATGCGCCATTGCACTTACCCTGAATCTATTTCCTGATAATGCGCCCTATAGAGTTGGTGCACTCAAACCTCCTCTGTCCTCTCCTAGTCGAGTGTTTCTCAAATCGGGGCTGATTAATGAATTCACCCGGATGCGCTGGGTCTACATATTACGTCACAAGAGCAATGTTCCCCTGGCGGTTCGACTATGGCTGGTGATGGCTGAGAGCCAGTCTCATCGTCCCCTTCACACGTTGTGCTGGGATAGTCATAGTGAGTTCTTTGGCGAGATGGACACATTCTTTCCTAAGCACAGTGTTCATCACCAACTCTTAGCTCATGCTACACCATAGCAAAACGATGTGTCAAAACGCTAGAACTGCACCATGGAGGACGTGGTCCATGCCAAGCGGTCTGAGTGCGGTCTTCCAAAGTCATATACCTTTGAGGGCTTCTTCTACATGATGTGAGTTAGGAACCATCTGCGGCATGGTCCTGTTCCGGAGCATATCACACCATATGAACTCTGATTTTGCCATCGCGCCAATCCCTAGCTCGCTCGCATATGGGATTCTCTAGCTTGGGTCTGGTACACTGAGGACCAGCAGGGATCTAAGGTCTCACCTCGGGGTCACATGTGTGGCTTCCTTGGTGTTTCCCTGCGATCGAAGGCCTGACTCTTGAAGGACCCGCTCACCATTTAGTTTTTGAGTCTTGCGATGCTTTCTCCTTTGATACTTTCACCTACCGCGACCAGGTAAGCATTTTTTTGCTGGCTGCCACGTTCCCATGTTTGTTGCTTCCTGACGGATGGGGTAGTCTAGTCCTGCGGATGGGTCTGTCTGGGGATCCTCAACTGTGGTCTGATCTCCTCTTGTTGAAGATCCACTCATTGTGGCTGTGGATTTAGTAGCATTTACCCTCTGGCACACTTGATCCTAGACTGTCAATCCCCTCAGGCACACCCGATCCCATGTCGGTGTCATGGTCCTCTGGTATACCTGATCCCGTGCCACCATCAGTCACCTCTCGCAGAGTTGACCACATGCCACTGTTAGGCCCCTTTGCCACACCTCATCCCATGCCGTTATCAAGCCCCTCTGGCACACCTTATCCCCTGCTAGCATCAGTCCCCTATGGCACACCTGGTCTCGTGCCAGTGTCAATATCCTCCGGCACCCCTGATTTTGTGTCATTGTTTGTTTCATCTGGCACATCTGGTCTAGTGCCTTTGTCCACTTCCTCTGGCACACGTGGTCCCGCACCAGAAACAATGTCACCACTCGCACCTGTCCATGATTCTCCTGCATCCTCTCCCCTTCTCAGTGAGTCCACAGCACTTGCAGCTGTGGCCGAGCCGCCTGCTATGCAACCCGAAGTGAGCACGTCTGCAACGAGCTATGCTCGTGAGTCCGGTGGCCGCCTTGAACCACTTGCCTCTAGGACGTGCCGCATGGCTGATTTAACACCTAGGCGCCTGACTTGATGTGTTTAGATCGGCGAGCCTAGCTCGAAGGCCATCGGTCTAAGTGTGTAAGCGAAGTTTATCGAGGTGCATCGAGTGTGCCCTGTAGGCCACGAGGTGGTCTCTTGTGAGTTCTAAGTTGGTTGCGATGTCGCATCTAATCTTGTCGTGGTCAGGCTGAGTCTGGAGGCGTGCATTTTGGCCACCCGGATCTGTCCCTTGACGACACCTAATATAGGCACATTGCAGGAGGCACTTTCTGCTGAAGACGCAGAGCCGTGGTTACCTGTTTGTGAGGATGAGCTTAAAGCCATGTGTGGCACGGTGTTTACGAACTTGTCGACATCCTGAATGGGTGGAAAGCCGTATGGGCCAAGTGGGTATTTCACGGGAAGGTGAGGCTTGACGGCTTATTCAATTGCTAGAAGGTCCGCTTGACGGCCAAGGGGTTTTCACAGGTCGAGGGTGTGGATTTCACTGACACGTTTGCATCCATTGGCAGTATCACTACCACGAGCGTCTTGTTCGTGGCTGTTGCGCAACAAGATTTGGAGCTACAACAGATGTGCAATACGTTCCTCTATGGAACTCTAGAGGAGGAAATCTAGTGGCTCAACTACCAAACTTTGAGGTCGGTGGCAGGGTTTGGCGCTTACACAAGGCCTTGTGCAGCGTAAAGTAGTCACCTCGGTGCTGGAACCTGGAGATCACTAGCACGCTGACACGTGCCGATGACGTGCAGAGAAATGCCGATACTTCTCTCTTTCTTAGACGGAAAGCCGATAGCTTCACCGCAATTCTGATCTATGTGGATGACCGCCTGATCGCATCTCTTTTGATTTAGGTTGTGAACGAGGCCAAGGCTGTCCTTCAGGCTGCTTATATGATGAAGGACCTTGAGATGAAGACTGTGTGCGATCTTCAATAACGGAAACTCTTGTTGCATCACACACATTACACTTACATTATGGGGGAGTGATTTGCTGACCTCCTGGGTGCAGTTCCCACATCCTCCATCCATGTCACAACTGCCACGTAGGATGTCGTGAAGGTGGATGATCTTGCAACGTTAGGGGAGACAATGGACGTGACCTTATACTTGCGCCTCATTGGCTTCATAATGTACTTCACCACGACCACACGACCTGACATCGCTTTCGCTGTCAACCTCCTTGCACACTTTTTGAAGTGTCCTCCGGCTAGAGCCCTTCACGCGGCTGCGCAAGGGGTCCCGTATGTGGTTTTACCTACAGTACCTCGGGCTTTGCTTTTGACGCCATTGTTTGGTGGTCGTTGACAGCTACACAGAAAGCGAGTGTGCCTGGAGTCTTGATGGGCATACTGGGAAAAGCTATGGGTTCCTCCTGGGTGGTACCGTTGTGTTGTGGTGCAGCGGTAAGCAGGGTTGCATTGCACGTTGCTCCTAAAGGCCGAGTACGTTGCACTGATGGCGGAGGACTCTTATGCGATGTGGCTACAATGTTTGTTTTGTGAGTTGTGTCAGTTTTCTTTTGTGCCGTTTTTGACTGTGACAACTAGAGTCCTCTTGCCATTGATGAGCACTCTGGTGTCTTTCATGCACGCAAGAAGCACACTGCTCTCGAGCCTTATTTTGTGCGTGATCTTGTGGAGCAACAGATGATCTCCGTCAACTGGATCGGCACGGATGTTGTGCACACTGACTTCTTGACCAAGGCACTCGCGCACGGAAAGTTCATGGTGGCCATGTTTTTTGTCGGGCTTTGCCCCTTGCCTGATGGTGGGTGAGAGTGAGATGTGTGAGTATGGACTGTTGAACATCTCTTTGCACAATTGTGTTAGTTCTGCACGTGTATGGGCAAGCGTACTATCGGATCATGGGGGAGTGTTGTGATGTGAGCTTTCCCCATTTGTCCGTACAGGTTACTATGACCACTCTGCCGTGTGCATGTTTGTGCAAATCTTTGGTGTAGACCCAACTGGCGTCGGAGCATCGACGAGTGGTGATTCTAGGCACAAGTAGCTGCTAGACAACTTCTACAACCTCTAGGGTGCTTGATGGAGTTCTTTCCAGTTTTTGTGCAGTCGGTAGAGTTTTCTTGGTGGAATGGTTCTTGGACTAGATTGGCATGTGTTATATTTGGGCCAAATAGCCCAGATACCAACAAAATACAAAGTGTGACTCATGGTCTAACACCGGCCAAAAAAACCTGAAGAGCATAGTCCAAAATCATGCTCGCTCGCGGCATGGGTCGACGACCGAGCAAAAAACAATGTTCATGGGAACATCACTCCCACGCGAGAATTGCAAGGGAGCAATGACCCCTTTGGTTTTTTTTCTTCTTTATTCTGACACGTAACCCCCGAAGTTCGATTTAGGGTTTCATGTTTGGCGCGGGCGGGGCCTGTGCCAAACATACGAATCCCTAAAGGGTACACTTGCCTAATACCCACTGTATTCACAACAAAAGAACGTCGTACCCACTTTTCGCATGTAAAGCGTGGGAGGGCCACTTTTGCAGAAGGGCGAAATAGCTCTAATATCCACATTCCCGAAGGGCGGACCACCCCATATCCAAGTGCGAAATTTTATGTCCCCCATATCCAGCAGTTTAAAATGTAACAACGATGTATCCGGCTCCCTCGCCATGCGCGATCAGCGACATGCGTCGCTGATCGAGCATGGCGAGGAGGGTCATGTGACCGTCGCTCGATCGCGACCCTCGATCCCTCGCGAGATCGCGATCGAGCGATGACCCATTTTTTTCGATTTTTTTTTCGACACGCAAACCCCCTATTACGATTTAGGGTTTTCTATGTTTTGCGCGGGCGGAGCAAAACATAAAACCCTACATGTAATAGGGGGTTTGCGCGTAAAAAAAAAATCGAAAAAAATGGGTCATCGCTCGATCGCGATTGAGCGAAAACACCCATGTCAATTTTGTTTTTTTTTCCATAGCACACAAAACCCCTTAGGTTTGCGAGGCAAACACCTTCAAACCCAACCCCAAATTACATTCGGGGTTGAAGGTTTTATTTCTTGCGCGGGCATCTGCTGGGCCCCGCGGTAGCGGGGCCCAGCAGATTCCCTTTCAACGCATGGGGTGTCTCGGACCCCTCACGCAAACCCCACGCAAACCCCTCCCTCGAACAATCACAAACACCTCAAACGTGGGGTTNCCTCGCCATGCGCGATCAGCGACATGCGTCGCTGATCGAGCATGGCGAGGAGGGTCATGTGACCGTCGCTCGATCGCGACCCTCGATCCCTCGCGAGATCGCGATCGAGCGAAAACACCCATGTCAATTTTGTTTTTTTTTCCATAGCACACAAAACCCCTTAGGTTTGCGAGGCAAACACCTTCAAACCCAACCCCAAATTACATTCGGGGTTGAAGGTTTTATTTCTTGCGCGGGCATCTGCTGGGCCCCGCGGTAGCGGGGCCCAGCAGATTCCCTTTCAACGCATGGGGTGTCTCGGACCCCTCACGCAAACCCCACGCAAACCCCTCCCTCGAACAATCACAAACACCTCAAACGTGGGGTTTGTGATTGTTCAAGGGGCGTGATGACGTCATCCATCCGAAGCTGCATTTCATGCAGCGACGACATGGTGTTTGCGCGCTTTTTTTTGGATACGTCGTTGTTTTTCTGCGCCTGGTGGATGTTTCGTTGTTTAAGTGTTTGCTCGCTGGATATGGCGTTGTTAAAGAGCGGTCACTGGATATGGGAGGCTTATACACGAAATCGATGGGTATATGGTCACACCCCCCTTTGCAGAAACATGCGTACAACGTCCACAAAATGCACATAATACTTCCGATAGCCACTGTTAAAAACAAATACTTCGGATGTCCGCCGTGCCAAAAATCGTATGGAGGACGAATCGGGTGTAGCGTGAATTTGTTTCCAACAGTGGGTACGGCATGCATGTTTTTATGGACGTGCTAAAACAGTGGGTACTGCACGCATCTTCTCTGGAAAGTGAGTATAGTGTGATTAATGTGCGAGAAGTGGCCAGGACGAAATTCGGCGGCCGAAACAGTGGGTATCGCGAAATTAGGCCAATCCCTAAATCGAACGGGGGGTTTGCGAGTTAAAAAAAAGAGGGGTCATTGCTTCCTTGCGATCGAGCGAAAAAACCATTTTTTCATTTTTGTAACATTTTTTTATCTGCAAACCCATTTGTTCAACACCCAAACCTCAATCAAACCCTAAACCGAAATATGTTGGGGGCTTTAGGGTTTTAGTTTTGCGCGGGCTCCTGCTGGGCCGAGTGGTAGCGGAGCCCAACAAGTTCCCTTACAACGCATGGGGAGTCTTAAACCCCCCTCAAACTCTAGAGAAACCCCCCCCCCCTCCCCCTCATAGTATCACAAACCCTTCAACGAAGGGGTTTCTGATACCAGCAAGGAGCGGTGCATGCCATGCGTTGTCGACGCATGGCATGTAGCCTCGCCATGCGTTGTCGCCTCTTGTCTCTGTTACTGGCGTGGCGATAGCAATAGCCGATGGGTAGCTAGGTTATTTTTCACTGGACGTCGGGCGAATGAGCTATGAAGTTCCAAAAGCTGGGTACATGTGACTTGCACCCTTGAATTTTATGTCCACCAGTCAGCAATAGGCCTTTGCGACTCAAGATTGTGCACCCCTACATCTACACTATATTGCATTTGGGTGCCTATGCATAAAGGTACGGCAGAGGAATGGTTTTGGGTAAATTTCAGGACAAAGTTGCATTGCCTCGCAAAACATCCATTGTGTGGCATGATAAGTGCTTATACCGTGTATTTCCAAATTGTCATGTATCTCCGCACTAAGTTGTTTGGAGCTTATGAGACTTTGTGTCTCACCTACCTAACCCACACTACTTCTTGCACTTCCTTAGTTGCTAGTGTACCAACTCTTCGGATAGCATTGCCATGTCAGCAGCAACAAAGCTAGGAAGCTTCAATGCAATTTGTCAACACCTCTTCGAAAACACATCAAATTAAGTGTGATACTACGGCATTAGCACATAACAATTAACGATTGTTAAGGTTCGCAAATTGAGTGGTTGGCGAGTCCAACGTTCGGCGAATCCAGTGGGAGACTGCAACATTCTCTGCAGCCAACAGCTGTCGATCACGATGGTCAGCTCAAGCCAACTCAAAAACCCTACAGGAGTCGTCATCAGCTCCCGTGACCACGTAAGCTCCATCCCTACAAGTGTGCAAGGGCAAGACGTAGAAGAGGAAGAGGAATAGGATGATGATGATGATGATGACGACGACGACGACGACGACGACGACGACGACAAACGACGACGACGACGACGACGACGACGACGACGGCGGCGGCGGC
>SZWC01018624.1:0-13705 GCA_023375785.1 Penium margaritaceum
GTGCCAGAGTTGTGCCAGAGTTGTGCTAGAGTTGTGCCAGAGTTGTGCCAGAGTTGTGCCATAGTTCTGCCACCGTTGTGCCAGAGTTTTGACAGAGTTTTACCAGAGTTGTGCCAGTGTTGTGTTAGAGTTGTGCCAGAGTTGTGCAAGAGTTGTGCCAGGGTTATGCAAGAGTTATGCCAGAGTTATTCCAGAGTTGTGCCAGAGTTGCTCCAGAGTTGTACCAGAGTTATGCCAGAGTTGTGCCATAGTTGTGCCAGAGTTGTGCCCGAGTTGTGCCTGAGTTGTGCCAGAGTTGTGCCAGAGTTCTCCCAGAGTTGTGCCAGAGTTCTGCCAGAGTTGTGCCAGAGTTGTGCCAGAGTTGTCCCAGAGTTGTGCCAGAGATGTGCCAGAATTGTGCCAAAGTTGTGCCAGCATTGTGCCGAGTTGTGCCAGTGTTGTGCCAGGGTCGTGCCAGAGTTGTACCAGAGTTTTGCCAGAGTTGGTCAGAGTTGTGCCAGAGTTGTGCCAGAGTCATGTCAGAGTTGTGCCAGAGTTCTCCCAGAGTTTTGCCAGAGTTGTGCCAGAGTTATACCAGAGTTGTCCCAGAGTTGTGCCAGAGTTGTGCCAGAGTTGTGGAGTAGTTGTGCCAGCGTTATGCAATAGTTGTGCCAGATTTGTGCCAGAGTTGTGCCAGAGATGTGCCATAGGTGTGCCAGAGTTGTACCAGAGTTGTGCCAGAGTTGTGCCAGAGTTGTCCCAGAGTAGTGCCAGAGTTGTGCCAGAGTTGTACGAGACTTGTGCCATTGTTGTGCCAGAGTTGTGCGAGAGGTGTGCCAGAGTTGTGGCAACGTTGTGCCAGAGTTGTGCCAGAGTTGTGACAGAGTTGTGCCAGAGTTATGCGAGGATTGTGCAAGAGTTGTGCCAGAGTTGTGCCAGAGTTGTGCAAGAGTTCTGCAAGAGTTGTGTTAGAGTTGTGGCATAGTTGTGCCAGAGTTGTGCCAGAGTTGCGCCAGACTTGTGCCTGATTTGTGCCAGAGTTTTGCCATAGTTGTTCCCGAGTTGTGTCACAGTTGTGCCATAGGTGTGCAAGAGCTGTGCCAGAGTTGTGTTAGGGTTATGCGAGAGTTGTGCCAGGGTTAATCTAGAGTTGTGCCAGAGTTGTGCCACAGTTATGCCATAGGTGTACCAGAGCTGGGCCACAGTTGTGCCAGTGTTATGCAAGAGTTGTGCCAGAGTTATTCCAGAGTTGTGCCAGAGCTGCTCTAGAGTTGTACCAGAGTTGTGCCAGAGTTGTGCCATAGTTGTACCAGACTTGTGCCAGAGTTGTACCAGAGTTGTCCTAAAGTTTTTCCAGAGTTGTGCCAGAGTTCTGCCAGAGTTGTGCCAGAGTAGTGCCAGCATTGTGCCGAGTTGTGCCAGAGTTGTGCCAGGGCTGTGCCAGAGTTGTCCCAGAGTTTTGCCAGAGTTGGCCAGAGTTGTGCCAGAGTTGTGCCAAAGTCATGCCAGAGTTGTGCCAGGGTTCTCCCAGAGTTGTGCCAGAGTTGTGCCAGAGTTATACCAGAGTTGTCCCAGAGTTGTGCCAAAGTTGTGCCAGAGTTGTGGAGAAGTTGTGCCAGAGTTATGACATAGTTGTGCCAGAGTTGTGACAGAGATGTGCCAGAGGTGTGCCAGAGTTGTACCAGAGTTGTGCCAGAGTTGTCCCAGAGTTGTCCCAGAGTAGTGCCAGAGTTGTGCCAGAGTTGTGCAAGAGTTGTGCCATAGTTGTGCCAGAGTTGTGCGAGAGGTGTGCCAGATTTCTGCCAACATTGTGCCTGAGTTGTGCCAGAGTTGTAACAGAGTTGTGCCAGAGTTGTGCAAGAGTTGTGCCATAGTTGTGCCAGAGTTGTGCGAGAGGTGTGCCAGATTTCTGCCAACATTGTGCCTGAGTTGTGCCAGAGTTGTAACAGAGTTGTGCCAGAGTTAAGCAAGGATTGTGCCAGAGTTGTGCCAGAGTTGTGCCAGAGTTATGCAAGAGTTGTGTTAGAGTTGTGTCAAAGTTGTGCCAGAATTGTGCCAGAGTTGTGCCAGACGTTTGCCTGGTTTGTGCCAGAGTTTTGCCATAGGTGTGCCAGAGCTGTGCCAAGGTTGTGCCAGATTTATGGCAGAGTTGTGCCAGAGGCATGCCAGAGTCGTGCCTGACTTCTCCCAGAGTTGTGCGAGAGGTGTGCCAGAGTTCTGCCAGAGTTGTGCCGAGTTGTGCCAGAGCTGTGCCAAGGTTGTGCCAGATTTATGGCAGAGTTGTGCCAGAGGCATGCCAGAGTCGTGCCTGACTTCTCCCAGAGTTGTGCGAGAGGTGTGCCAGAGTTCTGCCAGAGTTGTGCCGAGTTGTGCCAGAGCTGTGCCAAGGTTGTGCCAGATTTATGGCAGAGTTGTGCCAGAGGCATGCCAGAGTCGTGCCTGACTTCTCCCAGAGTTGTGCGAGAGGTGTGCCAGAGTTCTGCCAGAGTTGTGCCGAGTTGTGCCAGAGCTGTGCCAAGGTTGTGCCAGATTTATGGCAGAGTTGTGCCAGAGGCATGCCAGAGTCGTGCCTGACTTCTCCCAGAGTTGTGCGAGAGGTGTGCCAGAGTTCTGCCAGAGTTGTGCCGAGTTGTGCCAGAGCTGTGCCAAGGTTGTGCCAGATTTATGGCAGAGTTGTGCCAGAGGCATGCCAGAGTCGTGCCTGACTTCTCCCAGAGTTGTGCGAGAGGTGTGCCAGAGTTCTGCCAGAGTTGTGCCGAGTTGTGCCAGAGCTGTGCCAAGGTTGTGCCAGATTTATGGCAGAGTTGTGCCAGAGGCATGCCAGAGTCGTGCCTGACTTCTCCCAGAGTTGTGCGAGAGGTGTGCCAGAGTTCTGCCAGAGTTGTGCCGAGTTGTGCCAGAGCTGTGCCAAGGTTGTGCCAGATTTATGGCAGAGTTGTGCCAGAGGCATGCCAGAGTCGTGCCTGACTTCTCCCAGAGTTGTGCGAGAGGTGTGCCAGAGTTCTGCCAGAGTTGTGCCGAGTTGTGCCAGAGCTGTGCCAAGGTTGTGCCAGATTTATGGCAGAGTTGTGCCAGAGGCATGCCAGAGTCGTGCCTGACTTCTCCCAGAGTTGTGCGAGAGGTGTGCCAGAGTTCTGCCAGAGTTGTGCCGAGTTGTGCCAGAGCTGTGCCAAGGTTGTGCCAGATTTATGGCAGAGTTGTGCCAGAGGCATGCCAGAGTCGTGCCTGACTTCTCCCAGAGTTGTGCGAGAGGTGTGCCAGAGTTCTGCCAGAGTTGTGCCGAGTTGTGCCAGAGCTGTGCCAAGGTTGTGCCAGATTTATGGCAGAGTTGTGCCAGAGGCATGCCAGAGTCGTGCCTGACTTCTCCCAGAGTTGTGCGAGAGGTGTGCCAGAGTTCTGCCAGAGTTGTGCCGAGTTGTGCCAGAGCTGTGCCAGAGGTGTGCCAAAGTCATGCCAGAGTTGTGCCTGAGTTGTGCCAGAGTTGTACCAGAGTTGTGCCAGAGTTGTGCCAGAGTTGTGCCAAACTTGTGCCAGAGGCATGCCAGAGTCGTGCCAGAGTTCTCCCAGAGTTGTGCAAGGGTTACACCAGGGTTATACCAGAGTTGACCCAGAGTTTTGCCATAGTTGTGCCAGACTTGTGCCATAGTTGTGCCATATGTGTGCCAGAGCTGTGCCAGAGTTGTGCCAGAGTTGTGCCAAGGTTGCGCCAGGGCTGTGCCAGTCTTGGGCCAGAGCTGTGCCAGAGTTGTGCCAGAGTTGTTCCAGAGTTGTGCCAGAGTTGTGCCAGAGTTAAGCCAGAGTTGTGCCAGAGTTGTGCCAAGTTGTGCTAGAGTTGTGCCACAGTTGTGCCAGAGTCGTGCCAGAGTTGTGCAAGGGTTGTGCCATAGTTGTGCCAGAGTTGTACCAGAGTTATGCAAGAGTTCTGCCAGAGTTGTGCCAGAGTTGTGCCGAAGTTGTGTCAGCGTTGTGCCATAGTTGTGCCAGAGTTTTGCTAGAGCTGTGCCATAGTTGTGCCAGAGTTGTGCCAGAGTTGTACCAGAGTTCTACCAGAATTGTGCCAAAGTTGTGCCAACGTTGTGCCAGAGTAATGCAAGAGTCGTGCCAGAGTTCTCCCTGAGTTGTGCCAGAGTTGTGCCAGTGTTATACCAGAGTTGTCCTAGAGTTTTGCCAGTGTGGTGCCAGAGTTGTGCCAAAGTTGTGCCAGTGTTGTGCCAGACTTGTGCCGGAGTTGTTCCAGAGTTGTGCCAGAGATGTGCCAGAGTTGTGCCAGAGTTGTGCCAGAGTTGTGCCAGAGTTGTGCCAGATTTCTGCCAGGGTAGTGCCATAGTTGTGCCATAGGTGTTCCAGAGTTGTGCTAGAGTTGTGCCAGGGTTGAGCCAGAGTTATGCAAGAGATGTGCCAGAGTTGTGCCAGCGTTGTGCCAGAATTTTGCCAGAGTTGTGCCAGAGCTGTGCGAGAGTTGTGCCAGAGTTGCGCCAGAGTTGTGCCAGCGTTGTGCCAGAATTTTGCCAGAGTTGTGCCAGAGCTGTGCGAGAGTTGTGCCAGAGTTGCGCCAGAGTTGTGCCAGCGTTGTGCCAGAATTTTGCCAGAGTTGTGCCAGAGCTGTGCGAGAGTTGTGCCAGAGTTGCGCCAGAGTTGTGCCAGCGTTGTGCCAGAATTTTGCCAGAGTTGTGCCAGAGCTGTGCGAGAGTTGTGCCAGAGTTGCGCCAGAGTTGTGCCAGCGTTGTGCCAGAATTTTGCCAGAGTTGTGCCAGAGCTGTGCGAGAGTTGTGCCAGAGTTGCGCCAGAGTTGTGCCAGCGTTGTGCCAGAATTTTGCCAGAGTTGTGCCAGAGCTGTGCGAGAGTTGTGCCAGAGTTGCGCCAGAGTTGTGCCAGCGTTGTGCCAGAATTTTGCCAGAGTTGTGCCAGAGCTGTGCGAGAGTTGTGCCAGAGTTGCGCCAGAGTTGTGCCAGCGTTGTGCCAGAATTTTGCCAGAGTTGTGCCAGAGCTGTGCGAGAGTTGTGCCAGAGTTGCGCCAGAGTTGTGCCAGCGTTGTGCCAGAATTTTGCCAGAGTTGTGCCAGAGCTGTGCGAGAGTTGTGCCAGAGTTGCGCCAGAGTTGTGCCAGCGTTGTGCCAGAATTTTGCCAGAGTTGTGCCAGAGCTGTGCGAGAGTTGTGCCAGAGTTGCGCCAGAGTTGTGCCAGCGTTGTGCCAGAATTTTGCCAGAGTTGTGCCAGAGCTGTGCGAGAGTTGTGCCAGAGTTGCGCCAGAGTTGTGCCAGCGTTGTGCCAGAATTTTGCCAGAGTTGTGCCAGAGCTGTGCGAGAGTTGTGCCAGAGTTGCGCCAGAGTTGTGCCAGCGTTGTGCCAGAATTTTGCCAGAGTTGTGCCAGAGCTGTGCGAGAGTTGTGCCAGAGTTGCGCCAGAGTTGTGCCAGCGTTGTGCCAGAATTTTGCCAGAGTTGTGCCAGAGCTGTGCGAGAGTTGTGCCAGAGTTGCGCCAGAGTTGTGCCAGCGTTGTGCCAGAATTTTGCCAGAGTTGTGCCAGAGCTGTGCGAGAGTTGTGCCAGAGTTGCGCCAGAGTTGTGCCAGCGTTGTGCCAGAATTTTGCCAGAGTTGTGCCAGAGCTGTGCGAGAGTTGTGCCAGAGTTGCGCCAGAGTTGTGCCAGCGTTGTGCCAGAATTTTGCCAGAGTTGTGCCAGAGCTGTGCGAGAGTTGTGCCAGAGTTGCGCCAGAGTTGTGCCAGCGTTGTGCCAGAATTTTGCCAGAGTTGTGCCAGAGCTGTGCGAGAGTTGTGCCAGAGTTGCGCCAGAGTTGTGCCAGCGTTGTGCCAGAATTTTGCCAGAGTTGTGCCAGAGCTGTGCGAGAGTTGTGCCAGAGTTGCGCCAGAGTTGTGCCAGCGTTGTGCCAGAATTTTGCCAGAGTTGTGCCAGAGCTGTGCGAGAGTTGTGCCAGAGTTGCGCCAGAGTTGTGCCAGCGTTGTGCCAGAATTTTGCCAGAGTTGTGCCAGAGCTGTGCGAGAGTTGTGCCAGAGTTGCGCCAGAGTTGTGCCAGCGTTGTGCCAGAATTTTGCCAGAGTTGTGCCAGAGCTGTGCGAGAGTTGTGCCAGAGTTGCGCCAGAGTTGTGCCAGCGTTGTGCCAGAATTTTGCCAGAGTTGTGCCAGAGTTGTGCAAGAGTTGTGCCAAAGTTATGTGAGAGTTGTGCCAGAGTTGTGCCAGAGTTGTGCCAGAGTTGTGCCAGAGTTGTGCCAGAGTTGTGCCATGGTTGTGCCATAGGTGTGCCAGAGTTGTGCTAGAGTTGTGCCAGAGTTGAGCCAGAGTTGTGCCAGAGCTGTGATAGTGTCGGGCCAGAGCTGTGCCAGAGTTGTGCCAGGGTTATGCGAGAGTTGTGCCAGAGTTGTGCCTGATTTGTGCCTAGTTGTGCCAGAGTTGTGCCAGAGTTGTGCTATAGTCGTGCCAGAGTTGTGCAAGGTTTGTGCCAGAGTTGTGCCAGAGTTGTGTCATAGTTGTGCCAACGTTGTGCCAGAGTTGTGCCAGAGTTGTGCCAGAGATGTGCAAGGGTTGTGCCAGAGTTTTGCCAGAGTTGTGCCATAGTTGTATCAGAGTTGTGACAGAGTTGTGCCAGAGCTGTGCCAGAGTTGTGCCAGAGTTGTGCCAGAGTTGTGCCAGAGGTGTGCCAGAGTTTTGCCAGAGTTGTGCCAACGTTGTGCCAACGTTGTGCCAGAGTTGTGGCTGATTTGTGCCAGAGTTGTACCAGAGTTTTGCCAGAGTTGTGCCAGATTTATGCAAGAGTTGTACCAGAGTTGTGCCAGAGTTGTGCCAGGGATTTGCCAGAGTTATGCCAGAGTTGTGCCAGTGTTGCGCAAGAGTTGTGCCAGAGTTGTGCCAGACTTGTGCCATAGTTGTGCCAGAGTTGCGCCAGAGTTGTAACAGCGTTGTGCCAGAGTTGTGCCACAGTTGTGCCAGAGTTGTGCCAGAGTTGTGCCAGGGATTTGCCAGAGTTATGCCAGAGTTGTGCCAGTGTTGCGCAAGAGTTGTGCCAGACTTGTGCCAGACTTGTGCCAGAGTTGTGCCACAGTTGTGCCAACGTTGTGCCAGAGTTGTGCTAGAGTTGTGCCAGAGTTGAGCCAGAGTTGTGCCAGTGTTGTGCCAGAGTTGTAACAGCGTTCTGCCAGAGTTGTGCCACAGTTGTGCCAGAGTTGTGCCAGAGTTGTGCCAGGGATTTGCCAGAGTTATGCCAGAGTTGTGCCAGTGTTGCGCAAGAGTTGTGCCAGACTTGTGCCAGACTTGTGCCAGAGTTGTGCCACAGTTGTGCCAACGTTGTGCCAGAGTTGTGCTAGAGTTGTGCCAGAGTTGAGCCAGAGTTGTGCCAGTGTTGTGCCAGAGTTGTAACAGCGTTCTGCCAGAGTTGTGCCACAGTTGTGCCAGAGTTGTGCCAGAGTTGTGCCAGGGATTTGCCAGAGTTATGCCAGAGTTGTGCCAGTGTTGCGCAAGAGTTGTGCCAGACTTGTGCCAGACTTGTGCCAGAGTTGTGCCACAGTTGTGCCAACGTTGTGCCAGAGTTGTGCTAGAGTTGTGCCAGAGTTGAGCCAGAGTTGTGCCAGTGTTGTGCCAGAGTTGTAACAGCGTTCTGCCAGAGTTGTGCCACAGTTGTGCCAGAGTTGTGCCAGAGTTGTGCCAGGGATTTGCCAGAGTTATGCCAGAGTTGTGCCAGTGTTGCGCAAGAGTTGTGCCAGACTTGTGCCAGACTTGTGCCAGAGTTGTGCCACAGTTGTGCCAACGTTGTGCCAGAGTTGTGCTAGAGTTGTGCCAGAGTTGAGCCAGAGTTGTGCCAGTGTTGTGCCAGAGTTGTAACAGCGTTCTGCCAGAGTTGTGCCACAGTTGTGCCAGAGTTGTGCCAGAGTTGTGCCAGGGATTTGCCAGAGTTATGCCAGAGTTGTGCCAGTGTTGCGCAAGAGTTGTGCCAGACTTGTGCCAGACTTGTGCCAGAGTTGTGCCACAGTTGTGCCAACGTTGTGCCAGAGTTGTGCTAGAGTTGTGCCAGAGTTGAGCCAGAGTTGTGCCAGTGTTGTGCCAGAGTTGTAACAGCGTTCTGCCAGAGTTGTGCCACAGTTGTGCCAGAGTTGTGCCAGAGTTGTGCCAGGGATTTGCCAGAGTTATGCCAGAGTTGTGCCAGTGTTGCGCAAGAGTTGTGCCAGACTTGTGCCAGACTTGTGCCAGAGTTGTGCCACAGTTGTGCCAACGTTGTGCCAGAGTTGTGCTAGAGTTGTGCCAGAGTTGAGCCAGAGTTGTGCCAGTGTTGTGCCAGAGTTGTAACAGCGTTCTGCCAGAGTTGTGCCACAGTTGTGCCAGAGTTGTGCCAGAGTTGTGCCAGGGATTTGCCAGAGTTATGCCAGAGTTGTGCCAGTGTTGCGCAAGAGTTGTGCCAGACTTGTGCCAGACTTGTGCCAGAGTTGTGCCACAGTTGTGCCAACGTTGTGCCAGAGTTGTGCTAGAGTTGTGCCAGAGTTGAGCCAGAGTTGTGCCAGTGTTGTGCCAGAGTTGTAACAGCGTTCTGCCAGAGTTGTGCCACAGTTGTGCCAGAGTTGTGCCAGAGTTGTGCCAGGGATTTGCCAGAGTTATGCCAGAGTTGTGCCAGTGTTGCGCAAGAGTTGTGCCAGACTTGTGCCAGACTTGTGCCAGAGTTGTGCCACAGTTGTGCCAACGTTGTGCCAGAGTTGTGCTAGAGTTGTGCCAGAGTTGAGCCAGAGTTGTGCCAGTGTTGTGCCAGAGTTGTAACAGCGTTCTGCCAGAGTTGTGCCACAGTTGTGCCAGAGTTGTGCCAGAGTTGTGCCAGGGATTTGCCAGAGTTATGCCAGAGTTGTGCCAGTGTTGCGCAAGAGTTGTGCCAGACTTGTGCCAGACTTGTGCCAGAGTTGTGCCACAGTTGTGCCAACGTTGTGCCAGAGTTGTGCTAGAGTTGTGCCAGAGTTGAGCCAGAGTTGTGCCAGTGTTGTGCCAGAGTTGTAACAGCGTTCTGCCAGAGTTGTGCCACAGTTGTGCCAGAGTTGTGCCAGAGTTGTGCCAGGGTTGTGCCTGAGTTGTGCCACAGTTGTGCCAGAGTTGTGCCAGAGTTGTGCCAGGGTTGTGCCAGAGTTGTGCCAGAGTTGTGCCAGAGTTGTGCTATAGTCGTGCCAGAGTTGTGCAAGATTTGTGCCAGAGTTGTGCTAGAGTTGTGCCATAGTTGTGCCAACGTTGTGCCAGAGTTGTGCCAGAGTTGTGCCAGAGATGTGCCAGGGTTGTGCCAGAGTTGTGCCAGAGTTGTGCCTGAGTTGTGCCCTAGTTGTGCCCGAGTTGTGCGAGAGTTGTGGTGAAGTTGTGCCAGTGTTGTGCCAGAGTTGTGCCAGAGTTGTATCAGAGTTGTGCCAGAGTTGTTCCAGAGCTGTGCGAGAGTTGTGCCAGAGTTGTGCCAGAGTTGTGCCAGAGTTGTGCCAGAGTTGTACCAGAGGTGTGCCAGATTTGTGCCAGAGTTGTCCCAACATTGTGCCAACGTTGTGCAAGAGTTGTGACTAATTTGTGCCAGAGTTGTACCAGAGTTTTGCCAGAGTTGGGCCAGATTTATGCAAGAGTTGTACCAGAGTTGTGCCAGAGTTGTGCCAGGGTTTTGCCAGAGTTATGCCAGAGTTATGCCAGAGTTGCGCAAGAGTTGTGCCAGAGTTGTGCCAGACTTGTGCCATAGTTGTGCCAGAGTTGCGCCAGAGTTGTAACAGCGTTGTGCCAGAGTTGTGCCACAGTTGTGCCAGAGTTGTGCCAGAGTTGTGGGAGAGTTGTGCCAGAGTTCTGCCAGAGTTGTGCCAGAGTTGTGCCAGAGTCGGGCCAGAGCTGTGCCAGAGTTGTGCCAGGGTTATGCGAGAGTTGTGCCAGAGTTGTGCCAGAGTAGTGCCAGAGTTGTGCCAGAGTTGTGCTAGAGTTGAGCCAGAGTTGTGCCAGTGTCCGGCCAGAGCTATGCCAGAGTTGTGCCAGGGTTATGCGAGAGTTGTGCCAGAGTTGTGCCAGAGTAGTGCCAGAGTTGTGCCAGAGTTGTGCTAGAGTTGAGCCAGAGTTGTGCCAGTGTCCGGCCAGAGCTATGCCAGAGTTGTGCCAGGGTTATGCGAGAGTTGTGCCAGAGTTGTGCCAGAGTAGTGCCAGAGTTGTGCCAGAGTTGTGCTAGAGTTGAGCCAGAGTTGTGCCAGTGTCCGGCCAGAGCTATGCCAGAGTTGTGCCAGGGTTATGCGAGAGTTGTGCCAGAGTTGTGCCAGAGTAGTGCCAGAGTTGTGCCAGAGTTGTGCTAGAGTTGAGCCAGAGTTGTGCCAGTGTCCGGCCAGAGCTATGCCAGAGTTGTGCCAGGGTTATGCGAGAGTTGTGCCAGAGTTGTGCCAGAGTAGTGCCAGAGTTGTGCCAGAGTTGTGCTAGAGTTGAGCCAGAGTTGTGCCAGTGTCCGGCCAGAGCTATGCCAGAGTTGTGCCAGGGTTATGCGAGAGTTGTGCCAGAGTTGTGCCAGAGTAGTGCCAGAGTTGTGCCAGAGTTGTGCTAGAGTTGAGCCAGAGTTGTGCCAGTGTCCGGCCAGAGCTATGCCAGAGTTGTGCCAGGGTTATGCGAGAGTTGTGCCAGAGTTGTGCCAGAGTAGTGCCAGAGTTGTGCCAGAGTTGTGCTAGAGTTGAGCCAGAGTTGTGCCAGTGTCCGGCCAGAGCTATGCCAGAGTTGTGCCAGGGTTATGCGAGAGTTGTGCCAGAGTTGTGCCAGAGTAGTGCCAGAGTTGTGCCAGAGTTGTGCTAGAGTTGAGCCAGAGTTGTGCCAGTGTCCGGCCAGAGCTATGCCAGAGTTGTGCCAGGGTTATGCGAGAGTTGTGCCAGAGTTGTGCCAGAGTAGTGCCAGAGTTGTGCCAGAGTTGTGCTAGAGTTGAGCCAGAGTTGTGCCAGTGTCCGGCCAGAGCTATGCCAGAGTTGTGCCAGGGTTATGCGAGAGTTGTGCCAGAGTTGTGCCAGAGTAGTGCCAGAGTTGTGCCAGAGTTGTGCTAGAGTTGAGCCAGAGTTGTGCCAGTGTCCGGCCAGAGCTATGCCAGAGTTGTGCCAGGGTTATGCGAGAGTTGTGCCAGAGTTGTGCCAGAGTAGTGCCAGAGTTGTGCCAGAGTTGTGCTAGAGTTGAGCCAGAGTTGTGCCAGTGTCCGGCCAGAGCTATGCCAGAGTTGTGCCAGGGTTATGCGAGAGTTGTGCCAGAGTTGTGCCAGAGTAGTGCCAGAGTTGTGCCAGAGTTGTGCTAGAGTTGAGCCAGAGTTGTGCCAGTGTCCGGCCAGAGCTATGCCAGAGTTGTGCCAGGGTTATGCGAGAGTTGTGCCAGAGTTGTGCCAGAGTAGTGCCAGAGTTGTGCCAGAGTTGTGCTAGAGTTGAGCCAGAGTTGTGCCAGTGTCCGGCCAGAGCTATGCCAGAGTTGTGCCAGGGTTATGCGAGAGTTGTGCCAGAGTTGTGCCAGAGTAGTGCCAGAGTTGTGCCAGAGTTGTGCTAGAGTTGAGCCAGAGTTGTGCCAGTGTCCGGCCAGAGCTATGCCAGAGTTGTGCCAGGGTTATGCGAGAGTTGTGCCAGAGTTGTGCCAGAGTAGTGCCAGAGTTGTGCCAGAGTTGTGCTAGAGTTGAGCCAGAGTTGTGCCAGTGTCCGGCCAGAGCTATGCCAGAGTTGTGCCAGGGTTATGCGAGAGTTGTGCCAGAGTTGTGCCAGAGTAGTGCCAGAGTTGTGCCAGAGTTGTGCTAGAGTTGAGCCAGAGTTGTGCCAGTGTCCGGCCAGAGCTATGCCAGAGTTGTGCCAGGGTTATGCGAGAGTTGTGCCAGAGTTGTGCCAGAGTAGTGCCAGAGTTGTGCCAGAGTTGTGCTAGAGTTGAGCCAGAGTTGTGCCAGTGTCCGGCCAGAGCTATGCCAGAGTTGTGCCAGGGTTATGCGAGAGTTGTGCCAGAGTTGTGCCAGAGTAGTGCCAGAGTTGTGCCAGAGTTGTGCTAGAGTTGAGCCAGAGTTGTGCCAGTGTCCGGCCAGAGCTATGCCAGAGTTGTGCCAGGGTTATGCGAGAGTTGTGCCAGAGTTGTGCCAGAGTAGTGCCAGAGTTGTGCCAGAGTTGTGCTAGAGTTGAGCCAGAGTTGTGCCAGTGTCCGGCCAGAGCTATGCCAGAGTTGTGCCAGGGTTATGCGAGAGTTGTGCCAGAGTTGTGCCAGAGTAGTGCCAGAGTTGTGCCAGAGTTGTGCTAGAGTTGAGCCAGAGTTGTGCCAGTGTCCGGCCAGAGCTATGCCAGAGTTGTGCCAGGGTTATGCGAGAGTTGTGCCAGAGTTGTGCCAGAGTAGTGCCAGAGTTGTGCCAGAGTTGTGCTAGAGTTGAGCCAGAGTTGTGCCAGTGTCCGGCCAGAGCTATGCCAGAGTTGTGCCAGGGTTATGCGAGAGTTGTGCCAGAGTTGTGCCAGAGTAGTGCCAGAGTTGTGCCAGAGTTGTGCTAGAGTTGAGCCAGAGTTGTGCCAGTGTCCGGCCAGAGCTATGCCAGAGTTGTGCCAGGGTTATGCGAGAGTTGTGCCAGAGTTGTGCAAGATTTGTGCCCAGTTGTGCGAGAGTTGTGCCAGAGTTGTGCTATAGTCGTGCCAGAGTTGTGCAATATTTGTGCCAGAGTTGTGCCAGAGTTGTGCCATAGTTGTGCCAACGTTGTGCCAGAGTTGTGCCAGTGTTGTGCCAGAGATGTGCCATGGTTTTGCCAAAGTTGTGCAAGAGTTGTGCCTGAGTTGTGCCATAGTTGTGCACGAGTTGTGCTAGAGTTGTGGTGAAGTTGTGCCAGTGTTGTGCCAGAGTTGTGCCAGAGTTGTATCAGAATTGTGCCACAGTTGTGCCAGAGTTGTGCCAGAATTGTGCTGAGTTGTGCTAGAGTTGTGCCAGAGTTGTGCCAGAGTCGTGCCAGAGTTGTGCAAGAGTTGTGCCAGAGTTGTGCCAGAGTTGTACCAGAGTTGTGCCAACTTTGTGCCTGAGATTTGCCACAGTTGTGCTAGAGTTGTGCCAGAGTTACGCCAGAGTTAAGCCAGAGTTGTGCCAGAGTTGTGCCAGAGTTGTGCAAGAGTTGTGCCATAGTTATGCCAGAGTTGTGCCAGAGTTTTGCCAAAGTTGTGTCAGCGTTGTGCCAGAGTTGTACCAGAGTTTTGCCAGAGTTGTGCCAGAGTTGTACTAGAGTTATGCCAGAGTTGTGCCAGAGTTGTACCAGAGTTCTGCCAGAGTTGTGCTGAAGTTGTGCCAGAGTTGTGCCGAGTTGTGCCGGAGTTGTGCAAAAGTTGTGCAAGAGTTGTACCAGAGTTGTGGCAGATTTGTGCCAGAGTTGTGCCAGAGTTGTGCCAGAGTTGTGCCAGAGTTGTGCCACAGTTGTGCCAGAGTTGTGCCAGAGTATTGCCAGAGTTGTGCCAGATTTCTGCCATAGTTGTGCCATAGTTGTACCATATGTGTGCCAGAGTTTTGCCAGAGTTGTGCCAAAGTTGAGCCAGAGTTGTGCTAGAGCTGTGCCAGTGTCAGGCCAAAGCTGTGCCAGTGTCGGGCCAGAGCTGTGCCAGAGTTGTGCCAGTGTTATGCGAGAATTGTGCCAGAGTTGTGCCAGGGTTGTGCCAGAGTTATGCCAGACTTGTGCCCGAGTTGTGCCAGAGTTGTGCCAGCGTTGTGCCAGAGTTGTGCCAGAGTTGTGCTAATTTGTGCCAGAGTTGTGCCAGAGTTGTGCCAGAGTTGTGCCAGA
>SZWC01018624.1:22735-45670 GCA_023375785.1 Penium margaritaceum
AGTTGTGCCAGAGTTGCGCCAGAGTTGTGCCAGAGTTGTGCCAGAGTTGTGCCAGAGTCGTGCCAGGGTTGTGCTAGAGTTTTGCCAGAGTTGTGCGAGAGTCGTGCCAGAGTTGTGCCAGAGTTGTGCTTGAGTTGTGCCAGAGTTTGTCAGGATGAGACCCGCGTGGATGGGGTCCTGAAGTTGGTCTGATAAACTCTAGTGGTTCGCGTCTTCTGTTTTGGGCGAATCTGAGACTGAGCGTGAGCTTTCTGGTCCTCTCATGCTATGAGAGCAGGAATTTAGAGACAGTCAGTTTGCGAAGGGAATAACATTGTTTTGCGTCATATTTTGAACATAGACATGATCACAACAATTCTAGGACTAGTCATGAGATTTCCAACGCACCAAATGGCGCGCAATTCTGCCAAATGTAGCTCAAGTTATGCTTGCCGAAGGGCAGGTCTCACCCACCACATAAACGCCTAACGCCTCCATGGCGCGCACACGACGTGGCGCCTTCCTACACGTGCGAAACGCCTTTCCTAAGGCGCAGGTCCACTTGTACGTGGTCTAGGGATCCCCTGCAGTGTTTCCATGCACCCTGCCCACTTTCGGGTCGAGTTTGGTGATGGGGTGTGACGAGGTTTGAAACCTGTGCGTGGACCTGTAGTCAGAATTTAGACCAAGTCCCCAAGTAACAAAACATACTTATGGGTTTCAAACGCTGAGCCATGATTTTGGCTAAGTCCCCCATTAACAACCTGCACTACTGGATCCGGTGGATGATCCACCTGATCAGGTGGATTATCCACCGGACGCCTCGGCAGGCCTTCCGGAGCAATTTCTCCACATGGCATTTTTGTTACTCAATCCAGTCAATTATCCACCGGATTTCGAGTCGCAGCCGGCTCCCAGAGTCGCTGCGCATACCCCAATTTGGGAAGGCCATATCTCCCTTGATAGTTGTCGGATCACGGCAAAACAACTTCCACCGGATTCAAAAACTGGCCAACTTTACAGGGAAATTCTCCATTTAATGATCCAAGCAATTGTCGAGTCGCCAGGTCCGCCAGAGCGGAGTTTCCTCTTTCTGGCCGCTCGTCGGCGCCTCCCGGCGCCGCACTAGGGCATGCGGAGGGGCAAATTTTCAACATTCTCCCCCTTGCACCTGCCATGCCCGCTGCTCCAGCTTTCTCTTACTCATCTTCCGCTGGGCCCTCCAGGCCATCATAGCTGGTCATCCCAAGCCCGGCCACGCTCATCGTGTGCCGGTCCGCAGGTTGCGCTTTGGTCAAGCAATCCGCAAGCATGTCCGCTTGCGGATCAAGCAATCCGCAGCGTAGTCTGCATCCGTGTAGCAGACCAGGGGCAAGGGATCCGCCCGCCCTTTGCCGTCGAACCTCAGGCGTGCGTGCCGCGTTGCCTGAAGGTAGCTGAGGATGCGCTTGACCGCCTGCGAGTGTAGTGGCCCTGGATTGGCCACGTACCTGCTCACTTGGCCCACTATGGAGGCCACGTCCGGTCGAGTTGACACCATGGCATACATGAGGGTGCCCACCGCCGATTGGTAGGAAACCCCTGCCATATCCTCCCGCTCTTCTTTTGTTTGCGGCGTCATTGCCGCACTTAGTTCACAGGTCGTGGAGACAGGACTGCATACTGGTTTGTAGTCCTCTGTACCGTACCGCTTGAGCACCTCGCCCACGCATTTGGCCTGTCCCAGCTGAAGCGTGCACGCCCTCGGTTTCGCGTAATGCTCACCCTGAGGTAGAACTCCAGCTCTCCATGTCCGACATCTGGAACCCACTGCTCATCTTCTCTTTCAGCTGCTGTAGGCTCGCGGGTCCGTGGAGCACAATATCAGATCGTTGACGTAGAGTGCGACAATCTGATGGAGCTTCTTGCTATGCTGCACGTACATGCTGTGATCTGCCTCACAGCGCTTGAAGCTGATTTGTGCCATGAAGCTGTCCATCTGTTGGTACCAGCACCGGGGCGATTGTTTTAGCCCATAAAAGGACTTCCACAACTTGCACACCTTGCCCTCCGGCGCCTCCACCCCCTCCGGCACCTCCATGTAGATTTCTTTGTCAATGATGCCGTTGAGGAAGGCCGTATTGACGTCCATTTGGTGGAGCTCTATGTCCGTCGCGGCTGCAACCGCAAGGATCGTCCGGATGCTTGTGAACTTTGTGACGGGGCCAAACGTCTCATCGTAGTGCTTGCCCTTTCGCTGTGCGTATCCCTTTGCCACGAGCCGCGCCTTGTACCTGTCAACCACACCTTCCTTTGTGAACTTGGTCTTGAAGACCCACTTGGAGCCGATGACCTTGGCGTCTTTTGGCCTGTCAACCAGTTGCCACATGCCGTTTTTAGCTATGGACGTCAACTCCGACTTGATGGCAGCGTCCCACTGCTTCCCCTCGGGCCGCGCAAGTGCCTCTTGCATGGTTGTTGGTTTTGTTGATGCAGCCAGCATGCAGCGCGTCATGCCAATCCATCGACCGGTGCCTGCGTCAAAACGCTTCCCCACTCTCCACTGCCTCCTGCTGCGGCGCGGCAGTCTTGGCGGCGTCTCGTTGCTCTGCTGCGATCCTTCCGACTCAGCCCGCTCTGGTGAATCATCGACCGCACGGCT
Organism: Penium margaritaceum; assembly: GCA_023375785.1. Lineage (NCBI taxonomy): Eukaryota > Viridiplantae > Streptophyta > Zygnematophyceae > Desmidiales > Peniaceae > Penium > Penium margaritaceum. The sequence continues at coordinate 25,356 of SZWC01018624.1, forward strand.
CCCTGAGGATCCCTCCCGCTCTGGTGAACCATCAACCGGACGGGCGTTGCGTCCGGAGTATTTTTCTGCGACGCCCGACACAAACTCCGCCGGGAGTGCGTGCTTTGGCACCCGTTGTGCTTCCTTTGACGGATCATTCCACCGAATCTCCAGCCCAGCTGCATTGTCGTTGAAGTCCTCCGCGTCGGCTACTGCACGTGCTATACCGCTACGCTTTGACGCCGCATCATTGACCTCCGCGTCCACCGACTCTTTCTCGTACCCAAGGAGCTGGTACCACTCCCCTTGTTTTGGAGTGTTCCCGACGCTCATGTCGTTGCTGCTGCTGCTGAAGCTCTGCTGCTCGTCAAACTCGATGTCACGGCTCCAAATGATCTCTTGCGTGCGCGGGTCCCAGAGCCGATATGCTTTCTGCACGCTCTCGTAGCCGAGGAACAAGCACGGCTTTGCCCGTGGTTCCAGCTTGCTGTCACGTCGTTGCGCCGCCTGGACCATCGCGTGCGCCTTGCACCCAAACACCTTCAGGTGTGCCACGTTTGGCCTGCACCCGCTCCAAACCTTCTGCAGCGTCTTCTTGCCGCCCTTATCCTTCAGCATCGCTGTTGGGGTGAGGTTGATGGTGTAGCTTGCTGTACGCACAGCCTTCGCCCAGAACCCTCGCGGCAACCCCACATCCACAAGCATGGCTCGCACCATGTTGAGCAGCGTCTGGTTCGCCTGCTCTGCCACTCCGTTGGACTGTGGCAAGTACGGCGTAGTGGGTTCCCACTTGATGCCCTGTTGCTTCATCCACCCGCTGCAGCCCACGTACTCTCCGCCATTGTCGCTGCGTAGCGTTTTGACCTTCCGGCCAGTCTGCCTCTCCACCGCTGCGACGTACTCCTTCAGCCGGTCAAGGACCTCGCCTTTCCGGTTCATGAAGTACACGTAGAGCTTCCTGCAGCAGTCGTAAATGAAAGTAACAAAGTATCTCAAGCCGCTGTTTGACGGTGTTTTGAACGGTCCGCACACGTCGCTGTGCACGACCTCCAGCAGGTACTTTGCGTGAGCCCTATTCTCATTGAATGGATTACGCCGTGCCTTGCCCAAAATGCAAGGCTCACACTTTGTGTGCGCTGCTGCATCTGCTACCGTGTCTGCACCGTCGATGATGAGGCCGCGGACCATGTTGCGCTTCGCCATCTCCTTAACGGTTGCGGGCGCCGAATGCCCCAACCGTCGGTGCTAGAGCTCCAGATCAGCTCTTCCTCCCTTGGCCATGTTGACGACGCGCTCTTGCGAGTCTGCTACGTCCGACGCTGCGGGGACCACCTTGGTCTACAGGATGTAGGGACCGCCCTCGCGCTTCGCCTCCAGCACGACCTTGCCGTTGCCGTCTATGCGCACCACTGCGTCTTTCTTGCGGAAGAGCACCTCATACACCTTGTCTGTCAAGCGACTGGCACTCAGGATGTCAGCCCGGCCGGGGACGTGCTGTACATCACGGATTGTGCACAGCTCCTTCTTACCGCCCACCACGACTTCCACCTCCACGTCGCCTTGGCCAGCCGCCGGCTCGACTTTGTCGATCGCGACCACCATCTACTTTGAGGACTTATTGTAGGTGACGAACCCCACCTTCTCGACTTGGGTGTGCTCCTTAGCCCCGGAATCCACGCACCGCCTGCTGGCCTTCTTGAGGAAGTGATTCTTGTTGCCGTTGAGGAGCGATCTGCCCTTACTGTTTTTGCCGCCGGAATTTGCCTCCTCTTGGCACTTGCAGGCCCAATGGCCCTCCTTGCCGCAGTTGCGGCACGCACCTTTCCTGCGCTCTTCTTGCCGTTCTTGCCGTCACCTCTTCCGCCGCTTCCTTTGCCCCCGTTTCCGCCACCACGCATTTTGGTGACGAGGGCCGATGAGGAAGACGAGGACTCCCCGCAGCTCCGGTGCTGTGCCTCGTTGCGGATGTACTCTGCGACCGCGCCATAGGTGCGCTTGTCCTCCGCCCATCCTCCGAGGATGGTGATGAGTGGGTTCCAACTGTCAGGTAGGACCATGAGGANTCTACTTTGAGGACTTATTGTAGGTGACGAACCCCACCTTCTCGACTTGGGTGTGCTCCTTAGCCCCGGAATCCACGCACCGCCTGCTGGCCTTCTTGAGGAAGTGATTCTTGTTGCCGTTGAGGAGCGATCTGCCCTTACTGTTTTTGCCGCCGGACTTTGCCTCCTCTTGGCACTTGCAGGCCCAATGGCCCTCCTTGCCGCAGTTGCGGCACGCACCTTTCCTGGCGCCCTTCTTGCCGTCACCTCTTCCGCCGCTTCCTTTGCCCCCGTTTCCGCCACCACGCATTTTGGTGACGAGGGCCGATGAGGAAGACGAGGACTCCCCGCAGCTCCGGTGCTGTGCCTCGTTGCGGATGTACTCTGCGACCGCGCCATAGGTGCGCTTGTCCTCCGCCCATCCTCCGAGGATGGTGATGAGTGGGTTCCAACTGTCAGGTAGGACCATGAGGAGGGCCATCGCCTACAGCTGCACGTCGATCTTCCACCCCACGTCATTGCATTGTGAGGCGAGCGACGCGATTTGCTGCATGGCGGAGATGACATCATCTCCCTCCTCGATTCTCACCGCGAGGAGTCGCTTCATCGCGAAGATTTTGTTCCTGAGCGACTTGGATTGATGGATGGAGCAGAGTTTTTGCCAAGTTTTGGCTGCCAACTTGCAGCCCTGGAAGAAGCCCCACTACGACTCGGCCGTCCCGGACATCAGCAGCATGAGCGCCTCCGTGTCCTTCTTTTCGAAGGCCTGCTTCTCTTTGTCAGTAACAGTCGCCTCTGAGAGCACCTCCTTTCCTAGCATGACATCAAGTAGCCCCTTATGCGCAAGATGCAACTCAAAGTGCCACCTCCATAGCCCAAAGCCTGGGCCGCCCGCATATTTCTGAATGGGCTGTGTCTCCTTCTGCGCCATGTGTGCAGCTGCTACTCCGACAGGTTCTCAGAACTTCAAGGTGGCGTACAAGATGACGATCCCGTGCGCTGCGGAAGACGTGAACGCTGGAGGCTATTAGCCCTGTGGGCCCATAACCATTTGTCAAGATGAGATCCACGTGGATGCGGTCTCGACGTTGGTGTGATAGACTCTAGTGGTTTGCGGCTTCTGTTTTGGGCGAATATGAGACTGAGCGTGAGCTTTCTGGTCCCCTAACGCTATGAGAGCATAATTTGAGAGACAGTCAGTTTGCGAAGGGAATAACGTCGTTCAAAGCTATGTTTTGAACATAGACATGATCACAACATTTATTGAGCTAGTCATGAGCTTTCCAATGCACCAAATTGCGTGCGATTCGGCCAAGCGTAGCTAAAGTTATGCTTGCCGAAGCGTAGGTCTCACCCACCACATAAACGCCTAACGCCTCCATGGCGCGCACATGCCGTGGCGCCTTCCTTCACGTGCGAAACGCCTTTCCATAGGCGCAGGTCCACTTGCACATGGTGTAGGGGTCCCCTGCACTGTTTCCACGCACCCTGCCCACTTTTGGGTCAAGTTTGGTGATGGGGTGTGACGAGGTTCGAAATCTGTCCGCGGACCTGTTGTCAGAAATTTAACCAAGTCCCCAAGTGACAACCTGCACTACTGGATCCGGTGGACGATCCACCTGATCAGGTGGACTATCCACCGGACGCCTCGGCAGGCCTTCCGGAGCAATGTGTCCAGATGGCATTTTTGTTACTCAATCCGGTCGATTATCCACCGGATTTCGAGTTGCAGCTGGCTCCCAGAGTCGCTGCACACACCCCAATTTGGGAAGGCCATATCCCCCTCAATGCTTGCCGGATTCCGGCGAAACAACTTCCACCGGATTCACGAACTAGCCAATTTTACGTGGCAATCCTCCATTTTAGGATCCGAGAAATTGTCAAGTCACCAGATCCGCTGGAGCGCAGTTTCCTCTTTCTGGCGGCTCGTCAGTGCCTCCCGGCACCGCACTTGGGCATGCGGAGGGGCACTTTTTCAACAGAGTTGTGCCAGAGTTGTGCCAACATTGTGCCAGAGTTCTGCCAGAGTTGTGCCAGAGTTGTGCCAGAGTTTTGCCAGAGTTGTGCCAGAGTTGTGCCAGAGTAGTGCCAACGTTGTGACAGAGTTGTGCCAGAGTTGTGCCAACATTGTGCCAGAGTTCTGCCAGAGTTGTGCCAGAGTTGTGCCAGAGTTTTGCCAGAGTTGTGCCAGAGTTGTGCCAGAGTAGTGCCAATGTTGTGACAGAGTTGTACCAAAGTTGTGCCAGAGTTGTGCCAGAGTTGTGCCAGAGTTGTGCCATAGTTGTGCCAGAGTTGTGCCACAGTTGTGCTGAAGTTGTGCTAGCGTTTTACCAGAGTCGTGCCAGAGTTGTACCAGAGTTGTGCCAGAGTTGTGCCAGCGTTGTGACAGAGTTGTACCAAAGTTGTGCCAGAGTTGTGCCAGAGTTGTGCCAGAGTTGTGCCATAGTTGTGCCAGAGTTGTGCCACAGTTGTGCTGAAGTTGTGCTAGCGTTTTACCAGAGTCGTGCCAGAGTTGTACCAGAGTTTTGCCAGAGTTGTGCCAGAGTTGTACTAGAGTTGTGCCAAGGTTGTGCCACATTTGTACCAGAGTTTTAGAGTTGTGCCAGAGTTGTACCAGAGTTGTACCGAATTATGCCAGAGTTGTGCCAGAGAGTTGTACCAGAGTTGTGTCAGAGTTATACCAGAGTTGTCCCAGAGTTGTGCCAAAGTGGTGCCAGAGTTGTGCCGAAGATGTGCCAGCGTTGTGCCAGAGTTGTGCCAAAGTTGTGCCGGAGTTGTACCAGAGTTGTGCCATAGTTGTGCCAGAGTTGTGCCAGAGCTGTGTCAGAGTAGTGCCAGAGTTGTGCCAGAGTTGCGCCAGAGGTGTGCCATAGTTTTGCCATAGGTAAGCCAAATTGTGCCTGAGTTGTGCCAGAGTTGAGCTAGAGTTGCGCCAGAGCTGTGCCAGTGTCGGGCCAGAGCTGTGCCAGTGTTGTGCCAGGTTACGCGAGAGATGTGCCAGAGTTGTGCCAGAGTTGTGCCAGAGTTGTGCCAGAGTTGTGCCAGAGTTGTACCAGAGTTGTGCCAGAGTTGTGCCAGAGTTGTGCCAGAGTTGTGCCAGAGTCGTGCCAGAGTTGTGCCAGAGTTGTGCCAGAGTTGTGCCCAGTTGTGCCAAAGTTGTGCCATAGTTGTGCCAGAGTTGTACCATAGTTGTGCCAGAGTTGTGCCAGAGTTGTACCATAGTTGTGCCAGAGTTGTGCCAGACCTGTGCCACTGTTGTGCCAGAGTTGTGCCAGATTTGTGCCAAAGTTGTGCCAGAGTTGTGACAGATTTGTGCCAGAGTTGTGCCAGAGTTGTGCCAAAGTTGTGCCAGATTTGTGCCAGAGATGTGTGGACTTGTGCCAGAGTTGTGCCGGAGGCGTGCCAGAGTTATGCAAGAGTTGTGCCACAGTTGTGCGAGAGTTGTGCAAGAGTTGTGGCAACGTTGTGCCATAATTGTGCAAGAGTTGTGCCAGAGTTGTGCCAGAGTTGTGCCACGATTGAGCCAGAGTTGTGCCATAGTTGTTCAAGAGTTGTGCCATAGTTGTGCTCAAGTTGTGCCAGCGTTGTGCCAGAATTGTGCCAGAGTTGTGCCAGAGTTGCGCTAGAATTAAGCCAGAGTTGTGCCAGAGTTATGCAAGAGTCCTGCCATAGTTGTGCCACAGTTGTGCCACAGTTTTGCCAGCGGTGTGCCAGAGTTTTGCCAGGGTTGTGCCAGAGTTGTGCAAGAGTTGCGCAAGTATTGTACCAGAATTGTGACTGAGTTGTGCCAGAGTTGTGCCAGATTTGTGCCAGAGTTGTGCCAGAGTTGTGCCAGAGTTGTGCCAGCGTTGTGCCACAGTTGTGCCAAAGTTGTGCGAGAGTTGTGCCAGAGTTGTGTCGAAGTTGTGCCAGCGTTGTGCTAGAGTTGTGCCAGAGTTATGCCAGAGTTTTGCCAGATTTGTGCCAGAGTTACACTAGAGTTGTGCTATAGTTGTGCCAGAGTTGTACCAGAGTTGTGCCAGAATTGTGCCAGAGTTGTGCCAACGTTGTGCTAGAGCTGTGCCAGTGTCGTGCCAGAGCTGTGCCAATGTTGTGCCAGGGTTATGCGAGAGTTGTGCCAGAGTTGAGCCAAGGTTGTGTCAGAGTTGTACCAGAGTTGTGCCAGAGTTGTGCCAGAGTTGTGCCATAGTTGTGCCATAGTTGTGCCATAGGTGTGCAAGAGTTGTGCCAGAATTGTGCCAGAGTTGTGCCAAAGTTGTGCTAGAGCTGTGCCAGTGTCGTGCCAGAGCTGTGCCAATGTTGTGCCAGGGTTATGCGAGAGTTGTGCCAGAGTTGAGCCAAGGTTGTGTCAGAGTTGTACCAGAGTTGTGCCAGAGTTGTGCCAGAGTTGTGCCACAGTTGTGCCAGAGTTGTGCCAAGTTGTGCGAGAGTTTTGCCATAGTTGTGCCAGAGTCGTGCCCGAGTTGCGCCAGATTTGTGCTAGAGTTGTGCCAGAGTTGTGCCATAGTTGTTCCAACATTGTGCCAGAGTTGTGCCAGAGTTGTGCCAGAGTTGTGCCAGGGTTGTGCCAGAGTTGTGCCAGAGTGGTGCCAGAGTTTTGCCAGAGTTGTTCCCGAGTTGTGCCCGAGTGGTGCCGAAGTTGTGCCAGCGTTGTGCCAGAGTTGTGCCAGAGTTGTGCCAGAGTTATGCAAGGGTTGTGCCAGGGTTGTGCCAGAGTTGTGCCAGAGTTGTGCTAGAGTTGTGCCAGAGTTTTGCCAGAGTTGTGCCAGAGTTGTGCCAGAGTTGTACCAGAGTTGTGTCAGAGTTGTGCCAGAGTTGTGCCAGAGTTGTGTCAGAGTTGTGCCAGAGTTGTGCAAGAGTTGTGCCAGAGTTGTATAAGAGTTGTGCTAGAGTTGTGCGAGAGTTGTGCCAGAGTTGTGCCAGAGTTGTGCGAGAGTTGTGCCAAGGTTGTGCCAGATGTATGCCAGAGTTTTGCCAGATTTGTGTCAGAGTTGCACTAGAGTTGTGCCAAAAATGTGCCACAGTTCTACCAGAGTTGTGCCAGAGTCATGCCAGAGTCGTGCAAGAGTTCTCCGAGAGTTATGCCAGAGTTGTCCCAGAGTTATGCCATTGTGGTGTCAGATTTGTGCCGAAGTTGTGGCAGCGTTGTGCGAGAGTTGTGCCAGAGTTCTGCCAGAGTTGTGCCAGAGTTGTGCCAGAGTTATGCCAGAGTTGTGACAAAGTTGTGCCATAGTTGTGCCATAGGTGTGCCAAAGTTGTGCCAGAGTTGTGCCAGAGTCGTGCCAGAGTTGTGCCAGAGTTGTGCGAGAGTTGTGCCAGAGTTGTGCTAGAGTTGTGCCAGAGGAGTGCCAGATTTGTGCCAATGTTGTGCCAGAGTTATGCCAGAGTTGTGCCAGAGTTGTACCAGAGTTGTGCCAGAGTTGTGCCAGAGTTGTGCCATAGTTGTGCAAGAGTTGTACCAGAGTTCTGCCAGAGTTATGCCAGAGTTGTGCCAGAGTTATGTTAGAGGTGTGCCAGAGTTGTGCCAGCATTGTGCGAGAGTTGTGCGAGAGCTGTGCTATATTTGTGCCAGAGTTGTGCCAGAGTTGTGCCAGAGTTGTGCCAAGGTTGTGCCAGAGTTGTGCCAGAGTTGTTCAAGAGTTGTGCCAGAGTTATGCCAGAGTTGTGCCAGAGCTGTGCCAAAGTTGTTCCATAGTTGTGCCATAGTTGTGCAAGGGTTGTGCCATGGTTGTGCTTGAGTTGTGCCAAAGTTGTGCCTGGTTTGTGGCAGAGTTGTACCAGAGTTGTGCCAGACTTGTGCACTAGTTGTGCCAAAGTTGTGCCAGAGTTGTGCAAGAGTTGTGCTGGAGTTGTGCCAGCGTTATGCCAGAGTTGTGCCAGAGTTGTGCCAAAGTTGTTCCAGAGTTGTGCCATAGTTGTGCCAGAGTCGTGCCATTGTTGTGCTTGAGTTGTGCCTAACTTGTGCCTAACTTGTGCCAGAGTTGTGCCAGAGTTGTGCCAGAGTTGTGCCAGAGTTGTGCCAGAGTTGTGCCAGAGTTGTGCCATAGTTGTAAGGGTGCACACCGGGTAAGATTCCCGAATCTAAGATTGGATTCGGATTCACGAATCCGAATCCAAGTCTGGCTTCGATTCACGAATCCGAATCTGGATTCGCGAATCCTAAGGATTCACGAATCTTTTTCGAATCCTACCGATTATGGCAAGTAAAACTCCTCTTGTTTGCCACATAAAACCATGTTTTCCAAGTTGAAACTTGTGGAAAAAAGATCCCCGAATCCCGAATCGAATCCTAATGAAGGATTCGGATCCCCGAATCCGAATCCGGATCCGGATTCACGAATCTTATTCACGAATCCTAGGATTTGGTGTGCAGCCTTACATAGTTGTACAAGAGTTGTACTGGAGTTGTGCCAGAGTTGTACCAGAGTTGTGCCAGAGTTGTGCCAGAGTTGTGCCAGAGTTGTGCCAGAGTTGAGCCAGAGTTGTGCCAGATTTGTGCCATAGTTATGCCAATATTGTGCCAGGGATGTGCCGGGATTGTGCCATAGTTGTAGCAACATTTTGCCAGAGTTGTGCCAGAGTTGTGCCAGAGTCATGCCAGAGTTGTGCCAGACATGTTCCATGATTGTACCAGAGTTGTGCCAGAGTTGTGCCAGAGTTGTGCCAGAGTTGTGCCAGAGTTGTGCCAGAGTTGTGCCGGAGTTTTGCAGAGTTGTACCAGAGTTGTGCCAGAGTTGTGCCAGAGTTGTGCCAGAGTTGTGCCAGAGTTGTGCCGGAGTTTTGCAGAGTTGTACCAGAGTTGTGCCAGAGTTGTCACAGAGTTGTGCCAGAGTTGTGCCAGAGTTGTGCTGGAGTTGTGCCAGACCTGTACCAGATTTGTGCCAGAGTTGTGCCATAGTTGTGCCAAGGTTCTGCCAGGGTTGTGCAAGAGGTGTGCCAGAGTTGTGCCACAGTTGCGCCAGAGTTGTGAAAATGTTATGCCAGAGTTGTGCCAGAGTTGTACCAGAGTTGTGCCAAAGTTGTGCCAGAGTTGTGCCAGGGTTGTGCCAGAGTTGTGCAAGAGTTGTACCAGAGTTGTGCCAGAGTTGTGCCATAGTTATGCTGGAGTTGTGCCAGAATTGTAACAGAGCTGTGCCAGAGTTGTGCAATAGTTGTGCCAGAGTTGTGCAAGAGGTGTGCCAGAGTTGTGCCAGAGTTGTGCCGGAGTTGTGCTACAGTTGTGCCAGAGTTGTGCCAGAGTTGTGCCAGAGTTGTGCCAAAGTTGTTCCAGAGTTGTGCCATAGTTGTGCCAGAGTTGTGTCATAGTTGTGCTTGAGTTTTTCCAGGGTTGTGCCTGACATGTGCCAGACTTGTGCCAGAGTTGTGCCATACTTGTGCCAGAGTTGTGCCAGAGTTGTGCGAGAGTTGTGCTAGAGTTGTGCCATAGTTGTGCCAAATGTTTGCCAGAGTTGTTCCAGAGTTGTGCCAGAGTTGTGCCAGAGGTGTGCCAGAGTTGTGCCAGAGTTGTGCGAGAGTTGTGCTAGAGTTGTGCCATAGTTGTGCCAAATGTTTGCCAGAGTTGTTCCAGAGTTGTGCCAGAGTTGTGCCAGAGGTGTGCCAGAGTTGTGCCAGAGTTGTGCGAGAGTTGTGCTAGAGTTGTGCCATAGTTGTGCCAAATGTTTGCCAGAGTTGTTCCAGAGTTGTGCCAGAGTTGTGCCAGAGGTGTGCCAGAGTTGTGCCAGAGTTGTGCGAGAGTTGTGCTAGAGTTGTGCCATAGTTGTGCCAAATGTTTGCCAGAGTTGTTCCAGAGTTGTGCCAGAGTTGTGCCAGAGGTGTGCCAGAGTTGTGCCAGAGTTGTGCGAGAGTTGTGCTAGAGTTGTGCCATAGTTGTGCCAAATGTTTGCCAGAGTTGTTCCAGAGTTGTGCCAGAGTTGTGCCAGAGGTGTGCCAGAGTTGTGCCAGAGTTGTGCGAGAGTTGTGCTAGAGTTGTGCCATAGTTGTGCCAAATGTTTGCCAGAGTTGTTCCAGAGTTGTGCCAGAGTTGTGCCAGAGGTGTGCCAGAGTTGTGCCAGAGTTGTGCGAGAGTTGTGCTAGAGTTGTGCCATAGTTGTGCCAAATGTTTGCCAGAGTTGTTCCAGAGTTGTGCCAGAGTTGTGCCAGAGGTGTGCCAGAGTTGTGCCAGAGTTGTGCGAGAGTTGTGCTAGAGTTGTGCCATAGTTGTGCCAAATGTTTGCCAGAGTTGTTCCAGAGTTGTGCCAGAGTTGTGCCAGAGGTGTGCCAGAGTTGTGCCAGAGTTGTGCGAGAGTTGTGCTAGAGTTGTGCCATAGTTGTGCCAAATGTTTGCCAGAGTTGTTCCAGAGTTGTGCCAGAGTTGTGCCAGAGGTGTGCCAGAGTTGTGCCAGAGTTGTGCGAGAGTTGTGCTAGAGTTGTGCCATAGTTGTGCCAAATGTTTGCCAGAGTTGTTCCAGAGTTGTGCCAGAGTTGTGCCAGAGGTGTGCCAGAGTTGTGCCAGAGTTGTGCGAGAGTTGTGCTAGAGTTGTGCCATAGTTGTGCCAAATGTTTGCCAGAGTTGTTCCAGAGTTGTGCCAGAGTTGTGCCAGAGGTGTGCCAGAGTTGTGCCAGAGTTGTGCGAGAGTTGTGCTAGAGTTGTGCCATAGTTGTGCCAAATGTTTGCCAGAGTTGTTCCAGAGTTGTGCCAGAGTTGTGCCAGAGGTGTGCCAGAGTTGTGCCAGAGTTGTGCGAGAGTTGTGCTAGAGTTGTGCCATAGTTGTGCCAAATGTTTGCCAGAGTTGTTCCAGAGTTGTGCCAGAGTTGTGCCAGAGTTATGCCAGAAATGTGCCAGAGTTGTGCCAGAGTTGTGCCACTGTTGTGCCAGAGTTGTGCGAGTGTCGTGCCAGAGTTGTGCCAGAGTTGTGCCATAGTTGTGCCAACGTTGGGCCAGAGTTGCGCCAGATTTGTGCCAGAGTTGTGCCACGGTTGTGCCAGAGTTGTGCCAGAGTGGTGCCAGAGATGTGCCATAGTTGTGCCCGAGTTGTACAAGAGTTGTGCCAAAGTTGTGCCAGCATTGTGCCAGAGTTGTGCCAGAGTTGTGCCAGAGTTATGCAAAGGTTGTGCCAGAGTTGTGCCAGAGTCGTGCCAGAGTTGTGCCAGAGTTGTGCCAGAGTTGTGCCAGAGTTGTGACAGAGTTGTGGCAGAGTTTTGCCAGAGGTTTTCCAGAATTGTGCCAGAGTTGTGCCAGAGTTGTACCAGAGTACTGCCAGAGTTGAACGAGAGTTGTGCCAGAGTTGTGCCAGAGTTGTGCTAGAGTTGTGCCAGAGTTGTGCCAGAGTTGAGCAAGAGTTGTGCCAGCGTTGTGCCAACGTTGTGCCAACGTTGTGCCAGAGTTGTGGCATAGTTGTGCCAGAGTTGTGCCAGAGTTGTGCCAGAGTTGTTCCAGAGTTATGCAAGACTTGTGCCAGTGTTGTGCTAGAGTTGTGCCAGAGTAGTGCAAGAGTTTTGCCAGAGTTTTGCCAGAGTTGTGCTAGAGTTGTGCCAGATTTGTGCCAGGACTCTGCCAGAGTTGTGCCAGAGTTGTGCCATAGTTGTGCCAGAGTTGTGCCAGAGTTGTGCCAGCATTGTGCCAGAGTTGTGCCTGAGTTGTGCCAGAGTTGTGCCGGAGTTGTGCCATAGCTGTGCCAGAGTTGTGCCAGAGTTGTGCCAGAGTTGTGCCAGAGTTGAGCCAGAGTTGTGCCATAGTTGTGCCAGAGTTGTGCCAGAGTCATGCCAGAGTTGTGCCAGATTTGTGCCAGAGTTGTGCCAGAGTTGTGCCAGCGTTGTGCCAACGTTGTGCCAACGTTGTGCCAGAGTTGTGGCATAGTTGTGCCAGAGTTGTGCAAGAGTTGTGCCGGAGTTGTGCCATAGCTGTGCCAGAGTTGTGCCAGAGTTGTGCCGGAGTAGTGCCGGGGTTGTGCCAGAGTTGTGCCAGAGTTGTGCCACAGTTGTACCAGAGTTATGCCTGAGTTGTGCGAGAGTTGTGCCAGAGTTGTGCTAACATTGTGCAAACATTGTGCCAGAGTTGTGGCAGAGTTGTGGCAGAGTTGTGCCAGAGTTGTGCCAGAGTTGTCCCAGAGTTATGCAAGGGTTGTGCCAGAGTTGTGCCAGAGTCGTGCCAGAGTGGTGCCAGAGTTGTGCCAGAGTTGTGGCAGAGTTGTGCCAGAGTTGTGCCAGAGTTGTCCCAGAGTTATGCAAGGGTTGTGCCAGAGTTGTGCCAGAGTCGTGCCAGAGTGGTGCCAGAGTTGTGCCAGAGTTGTGGCAGAGTTGTGCCAGAGTTGTGCCAGAGTTGTCCCAGAGTTATGCAAGGGTTGTGCCAGAGTTGTGCCAGAGTCGTGCCAGAGTGGTGCCAGAGTTGTGCCAGAGTTGTGGCAGAGTTGTGCCAGAGTTGTGCCAGAGTTGTCCCAGAGTTATGCAAGGGTTGTGCCAGAGTTGTGCCAGAGTCGTGCCAGAGTGGTGCCAGAGTTGTGCCAGAGTTGTGGCAGAGTTGTGCCAGAGTTGTGCCAGAGTTGTCCCAGAGTTATGCAAGGGTTGTGCCAGAGTTGTGCCAGAGTCGTGCCAGAGTGGTGCCAGAGTTGTGCCAGAGTTGTGGCAGAGTTGTGCCAGAGTTGTGCCAGAGTTGTCCCAGAGTTATGCAAGGGTTGTGCCAGAGTTGTGCCAGAGTCGTGCCAGAGTGGTGCCAGAGTTGTGCCAGAGTTGTGGCAGAGTTGTGCCAGAGTTGTGCCAGAGTTGTCCCAGAGTTATGCAAGGGTTGTGCCAGAGTTGTGCCAGAGTCGTGCCAGAGTGGTGCCAGAGTTGTGCCAGAGTTGTGGCAGAGTTGTGCCAGAGTTGTGCCAGAGTTGTCCCAGAGTTATGCAAGGGTTGTGCCAGAGTTGTGCCAGAGTCGTGCCAGAGTTGTGCCAGAGTTGTGCCAGAGTGGTGCCAGAGATGTCCCATAGTTGTGCCCGAGTTGTGCCAGAGTTGTGCCGAAGTTGTGCCAGTGTTGTGCCAGAGTTGTGCCAGAGTTGTCCCAGAGTTATGCAAGGGTTGTGCCAGAGTTGTGCCAGAGTGGTGCCAGAGTTGTGCCAGAGTTGTGCCAGAGTTGTGCCAGAGTTGTGCCAAAGTTCTACCAGAGTTGTCTTATAGTTGTGCCAGAGTTGAGCCAGAGTTGTGCCAGCGTTGTGCCAACGTTGTGCCAACGTTGTGCAAGAGTTGTGGCATAGTTGTGCCAGAGTTGTGCAAGAGTTGTGCCAGAGTTGTTCCAGAGTTATGCAATACTTGTGCAAGTGTTGTGCTAGAGTTGTGCCAGAGTAGTGCAAGAGTTTTGCCAGAGTTTTTCCAGAGTTGTGCTAAAGTTGTGCCAGATTTGTGCCAGGACTCTGCCAGAGTTGTGCCAGAGTTGTGCCATAGTTGTGCCAGAGTTGTGCCAGAGTTGTGCCAGCGTTGTGCCAGAGTTGAGCCAGAGTTGTGCCAGAGTTGTGCGAGAGTTGTGCGAGAGTTGTGCCAGAGTTGCTCCATAATTGTGCCAGAGTTGTGCCAAAGTTGTGCCAGCGTTGTGCAAGAGTTGTGCCAGAGTTGTACCAGAGTTATGCGAGGGTTGTGCCAGGGTTGTGCCAGAGTTGCGCCAGAGTGGTGCCAGAGTTGTGCCAGAGTTGCACCTGAGTTGTGCCAGAGTTGTGCCGGAGTTGTGCCAGCGTTGTGCCTGAGTTGTGCCAGAGTTATGCCAGAGTTGTGCCAGAGTCATGCCAGAGTTGTGCTAGATTTGTGCCAGAGTTGCGCCAGAGTGGTGCCAGAGTTGTGCCAGAGTTGCACCTGAGTTGTGCCAGAGTTGTGCCGGAGTTGTGCCAGCGTTGTGCCTGAGTTGTGCCAGAGTTATGCCAGAGTTGTGCCAGAGTCATGCCAGAGTTGTGCTAGATTTGTGCCAGAGTTGCGCCAGAGTGGTGCCAGAGTTGTGCCAGAGTTGCACCTGAGTTGTGCCAGAGTTGTGCCGGAGTTGTGCCAGCGTTGTGCCTGAGTTGTGCCAGAGTTATGCCAGAGTTGTGCCAGAGTCATGCCAGAGTTGTGCTAGATTTGTGCCAGAGTTGCGCCAGAGTGGTGCCAGAGTTGTGCCAGAGTTGCACCTGAGTTGTGCCAGAGTTGTGCCGGAGTTGTGCCAGCGTTGTGCCTGAGTTGTGCCAGAGTTATGCCAGAGTTGTGCCAGAGTCATGCCAGAGTTGTGCTAGATTTGTGCCAGAGTTGCGCCAGAGTGGTGCCAGAGTTGTGCCAGAGTTGCACCTGAGTTGTGCCAGAGTTGTGCCGGAGTTGTGCCAGCGTTGTGCCTGAGTTGTGCCAGAGTTATGCCAGAGTTGTGCCAGAGTCATGCCAGAGTTGTGCTAGATTTGTGCCAGAGTTGCGCCAGAGTGGTGCCAGAGTTGTGCCAGAGTTGCACCTGAGTTGTGCCAGAGTTGTGCCGGAGTTGTGCCAGCGTTGTGCCTGAGTTGTGCCAGAGTTATGCCAGAGTTGTGCCAGAGTCATGCCAGAGTTGTGCTAGATTTGTGCCAGAGTTGCGCCAGAGTGGTGCCAGAGTTGTGCCAGAGTTGCACCTGAGTTGTGCCAGAGTTGTGCCGGAGTTGTGCCAGCGTTGTGCCTGAGTTGTGCCAGAGTTATGCCAGAGTTGTGCCAGAGTCATGCCAGAGTTGTGCTAGATTTGTGCCAGAGTTGCGCCAGAGTGGTGCCAGAGTTGTGCCAGAGTTGCACCTGAGTTGTGCCAGAGTTGTGCCGGAGTTGTGCCAGCGTTGTGCCTGAGTTGTGCCAGAGTTATGCCAGAGTTGTGCCAGAGTCATGCCAGAGTTGTGCTAGATTTGTGCCAGAGTTGCGCCAGAGTGGTGCCAGAGTTGTGCCAGAGTTGCACCTGAGTTGTGCCAGAGTTGTGCCGGAGTTGTGCCAGCGTTGTGCCTGAGTTGTGCCAGAGTTATGCCAGAGTTGTGCCAGAGTCATGCCAGAGTTGTGCTAGATTTGTGCCAGAGTTGCGCCAGAGTGGTGCCAGAGTTGTGCCAGAGTTGCACCTGAGTTGTGCCAGAGTTGTGCCGGAGTTGTGCCAGCGTTGTGCCTGAGTTGTGCCAGAGTTATGCCAGAGTTGTGCCAGAGTCATGCCAGAGTTGTGCTAGATTTGTGCCAGAGTTGCGCCAGAGTGGTGCCAGAGTTGTGCCAGAGTTGCACCTGAGTTGTGCCAGAGTTGTGCCGGAGTTGTGCCAGCGTTGTGCCTGAGTTGTGCCAGAGTTATGCCAGAGTTGTGCCAGAGTCATGCCAGAGTTGTGCTAGATTTGTGCCAGAGTTGCGCCAGAGTGGTGCCAGAGTTGTGCCAGAGTTGCACCTGAGTTGTGCCAGAGTTGTGCCGGAGTTGTGCCAGCGTTGTGCCTGAGTTGTGCCAGAGTTATGCCAGAGTTGTGCCAGAGTCATGCCAGAGTTGTGCTAGATTTGTGCCAGAGTTGCGCCAGAGTGGTGCCAGAGTTGTGCCAGAGTTGCACCTGAGTTGTGCCAGAGTTGTGCCGGAGTTGTGCCAGCGTTGTGCCTGAGTTGTGCCAGAGTTATGCCAGAGTTGTGCCAGAGTCATGCCAGAGTTGTGCTAGATTTGTGCCAGAGTTGCGCCAGAGTGGTGCCAGAGTTGTGCCAGAGTTGCACCTGAGTTGTGCCAGAGTTGTGCCGGAGTTGTGCCAGCGTTGTGCCTGAGTTGTGCCAGAGTTATGCCAGAGTTGTGCCAGAGTCATGCCAGAGTTGTGCTAGATTTGTGCCAGAGTTGCGCCAGAGTGGTGCCAGAGTTGTGCCAGAGTTGCACCTGAGTTGTGCCAGAGTTGTGCCGGAGTTGTGCCAGCGTTGTGCCTGAGTTGTGCCAGAGTTATGCCAGAGTTGTGCCAGAGTCATGCCAGAGTTGTGCTAGATTTGTGCCAGAGTTGCGCCAGAGTGGTGCCAGAGTTGTGCCAGAGTTGCACCTGAGTTGTGCCAGAGTTGTGCCGGAGTTGTGCCAGCGTTGTGCCTGAGTTGTGCCAGAGTTATGCCAGAGTTGTGCCAGAGTCATGCCAGAGTTGTGCTAGATTTGTGCCAGAGTTGCGCCAGAGTGGTGCCAGAGTTGTGCCAGAGTTGCACCTGAGTTGTGCCAGAGTTGTGCCGGAGTTGTGCCAGCGTTGTGCCTGAGTTGTGCCAGAGTTATGCCAGAGTTGTGCCAGAGTCATGCCAGAGTTGTGCTAGATTTGTGCCAGAGTTGCGCCAGAGTGGTGCCAGAGTTGTGCCAGAGTTGCACCTGAGTTGTGCCAGAGTTGTGCCGGAGTTGTGCCAGCGTTGTGCCTGAGTTGTGCCAGAGTTATGCCAGAGTTGTGCCAGAGTCATGCCAGAGTTGTGCTAGATTTGTGCCAGAGTTGCGCCAGAGTGGTGCCAGAGTTGTGCCAGAGTTGCACCTGAGTTGTGCCAGAGTTGTGCCGGAGTTGTGCCAGCGTTGTGCCTGAGTTGTGCCAGAGTTATGCCAGAGTTGTGCCAGAGTCATGCCAGAGTTGTGCTAGATTTGTGCCAGAGTTGCGCCAGAGTGGTGCCAGAGTTGTGCCAGAGTTGCACCTGAGTTGTGCCAGAGTTGTGCCGGAGTTGTGCCAGCGTTGTGCCTGAGTTGTGCCAGAGTTATGCCAGAGTTGTGCCAGAGTCATGCCAGAGTTGTGCTAGATTTGTGCCAGAGTTGCGCCAGAGTGGTGCCAGAGTTGTGCCAGAGTTGCACCTGAGTTGTGCCAGAGTTGTGCCGGAGTTGTGCCAGCGTTGTGCCTGAGTTGTGCCAGAGTTATGCCAGAGTTGTGCCAGAGTCATGCCAGAGTTGTGCTAGATTTGTGCCAGAGTTGCGCCAGAGTGGTGCCAGAGTTGTGCCAGAGTTGCACCTGAGTTGTGCCAGAGTTGTGCCGGAGTTGTGCCAGCGTTGTGCCTGAGTTGTGCCAGAGTTATGCCAGAGTTGTGCCAGAGTCATGCCAGAGTTGTGCTAGATTTGTGCCAGAGTTGCGCCAGAGTGGTGCCAGAGTTGTGCCAGAGTTGTGCCGAGTTGTGCCAGAGTTGTGCCAGAGTTGTGCCAGAGTCGTGCCAGCGTTGTGCCAGATTTGTGCCAAAGTTGTGCCAGAGTTGTGCCATAGTTGTGCCAATGTTGTGCCAGATTTGTGCCAGAGTTGTGCCAGAGTTCATGTTGGCTTCGACTTCCGACTTTTGGGGTAAAAGTCTAAGGCGGAGAGTCGGTCAAAGTCGACTTAAAGTCGACTTAGATATTGGCTGTGGAACATAGATCATGAGTTGCTGGTTCCAACGCAATCTGAATCGCTAAATTCCGTTAAGTTTGGAGAAAGTTATGAATCCTCAAACTTGGGATGTGCATAAACACCTCATCTAGCTACATTTTGTTTACAATTGGCTTCCTATGACATCGTATATTTGTTGTATATGCAATCAACTAAGTGGTGAAAGACACATAACTAATCTTTTTGACTGGTGTACTTCAGACGCAGTAATTGGCACAACATAATGAGCCTCCTAACCAGTTGGAGGAAAACCGACTTCCGACTTGGCTCATCAGGAGCCGAATTCCGACTTTCGACTTCCGACTTGGCCATCGACTTCGACTTCCCAAAGTCAACATTGGCCCGAGTTGTAAGGGGTTGTGCAAGAGTTGTGCCGGAGTTGTACCAGAGTTGTGCCGAAGTTGTGCCAGCGTAGTGCCTGAGTTGTGCCAGAGTTGTGCGAGAGTTGTGCGAGAGTTGTGCGAGAGTTGTGCGAGAGTTGTGCGAGAGTTGTGCGAGAGTTGTGCGAGAGTTGTGCGAGAGTTGTGCGAGAGTTGTGCGAGAGTTGTGCGAGAGTTGTGCGAGAGTTGTGCGAGAGTTGTGCGAGAGTTGTGCGAGAGTTGTGCGAGAGTTGTGCGAGAGTTGTGCGAGAGTTGTGCGAGAGTTGTGCGAGAGTTGTGCGAGAGTTGTGCGAGAGTTGTGCGAGAGTTGTGCGAGAGTTGTGCGAGAGTTGTGCGAGAGTTGTGCGAGAGTTGTGCGAGAGTTGTGCGAGAGTTGTGCGAGAGTTGTGCGAGAGTTGTGCGAGAGTTGTGCGAGAGTTGTGCGAGAGTTGTGCGAGAGTTGTGCGAGAGTTGTGCGAGAGTTGTGCGAGAGTTGTGCGAGAGTTGTGCGAGAGTTGTGCGAGAGTTGTGCGAGAGTTGTGCGAGAGTTGTGCGAGAGTTGTGCGAGAGTTGTGCGAGAGTTGTGCGAGAGTTGTGCGAGAGTTGTGCGAGAGTTGTGCGAGAGTTGTGCGAGAGTTGTGCGAGAGTTGTGCGAGAGTTGTGCGAGAGTTGTGCGAGAGTTGTGCGAGAGTTGTGCGAGAGTTGTGCGAGAGTTGTGCGAGAGTTGTGCGAGAGTTGTGCGAGAGTTGTGCGAGAGTTGTGCGAGAGTTGTGCGAGAGTTGTGCGAGAGTTGTGCGAGAGTTGTGCGAGAGTTGTGCGAGAGTTGTGCGAGAGTTGTGCGAGAGTTGTGCGAGAGTTGTGCGAGAGTTGTGCGAGAGTTGTGCGAGAGTTGTGCGAGAGTTGTGCGAGAGTTGTGCGAGAGTTGTGCGAGAGTTGTGCGAGAGTTGTGCGAGAGTTGTGCGAGAGTTGTGCGAGAGTTGTGCGAGAGTTGTGCGAGAGTTGTGCGAGAGTTGTGCGAGAGTTGTGCGAGAGTTGTGCGAGAGTTGTGCGAGAGTTGTGCGAGAGTTGTGCGAGAGTTGTGCGAGAGTTGTGCGAGAGTTGTGCGAGAGTTGTGCGAGAGTTGTGCGAGAGTTGTGCGAGAGTTGTGCGAGAGTTGTGCGAGAGTTGTGCGAGAGTTGTGCGAGAGTTGTGCGAGAGTTGTGCGAGAGTTGTGCGAGAGTTGTGCGAGAGTTGTGCGAGAGTTGTGCGAGAGTTGTGCGAGAGTTGTGCGAGAGTTGTGCGAGAGTTGTGCGAGAGTTGTGCGAGAGTTGTGCGAGAGTTGTGCGAGAGTTGTGCGAGAGTTGTGCGAGAGTTGTGCGAGAGTTGTGCGAGAGTTGTGCGAGAGTTGTGCGAGAGTTGTGCGAGAGTTGTGCGAGAGTTGTGCGAGAGTTGTGCGAGAGTTGTGCGAGAGTTGTGCGAGAGTTGTGCGAGAGTTGTGCGAGAGTTGTGCGAGAGTTGTGCGAGAGTTGTGCGAGAGTTGTGCGAGAGTTGTGCGAGAGTTGTGCGAGAGTTGTGCGAGAGTTGTGCGAGAGTTGTGCGAGAGTTGTGCGAGAGTTGTGCGAGAGTTGTGCGAGAGTTGTGCGAGAGTTGTGCGAGAGTTGTGCGAGAGTTGTGCGAGAGTTGTGCGAGAGTTGTGCGAGAGTTGTGCGAGAGTTGTGCGAGAGTTGTGCGAGAGTTGTGCGAGAGTTGTGCGAGAGTTGTGCGAGAGTTGTGCCAGAGTTGTGCCAGAGGTGTACCAGGGTTATACCAGAGTTGTTCCAGAGTTGTGCCAAAGTTGTGCCATAGTTGTGCCATTGGTGTGCCAAAGTTGTGCCTGTGCTGTGCCATAGTTCTGCCAGAATTTTGCAAAAGCTGTGCCAGTGTTGTGCCAAAGTTGTGCCAGAGTTGTGCCAAAGTTGTGCCATAGTTGTGCCAGAGTTGTGCCATAGTTATGCGAGAGTTGTGCCAGAGTTGTACCATAGTTGTGCCAGAGTTGTGCCAGAGCTGTACCAGAATTGTGCCAGAGTTGTGCCGAAGTTGTGCCAGTGTTGTGCCAGAGTTGTGCCAGAGTTTTGCCAGAGTTGTGCCAGAGTTGTGCCACAGTTGTGCCAAAGTAATGCCAGAGTTGTGCCAGAGTTGTGCCGTATTTGTGCCAGAGTTGTGCCAAAGTTGTGCCAGAGTTGTGCCAGAGTTGTGCCAGAGTTGTGCCAGAGTNACCAGTTGGAGGAAAACCGACTTCCGACTTGGCTCATCAGGAGCCGAATTCCGACTTTCGACTTCCGACTTGGCCATCGACTTCGACTTCCCAAAGTCAACATTGGCCCGAGTTGTAAGGGGTTGTGCAAGAGTTGTGCCGGAGTTGTGCCAGAGTTGTGCCAGAGTTGTGCCAGAGTTGTACCAGAGTTGTGCCGAAGTTGTGCCAGCGTAGTGCCTGAGTTGTGCCAGAGTTGTGCCAGAGTCGTGCCAGAGTTGTGCCAGTGTTGTGCCAGAGTTATGCGAGAGTTGTGCCAGAGTTGTGCCAGAGTTGTGCCAGAGTTGTGCCATAGTTGTGCCAGAGTTGTGCCAGAGTTGTGCCAGAGTTGTGCCAGAGTTGTGCCAGAGTTGTGCCAGAGTTGTGCCAGAGTTGTGCCAGA
>SZWC01018625.1:2485-13759 GCA_023375785.1 Penium margaritaceum
TGCAACATCGTAGCCGTGCCACTTGACCAGAAACTCGGTCTTTTTCTGCAGCGTCAATTTCCGATGATATCTTTAGTGAGGTATTCCATATCCCCGTCCACTTGTACAGGATGGGGGGTGCAACATCTCTGTTGGGAAAGTACATACTGGGATACCAGTATGAGCTTGTTAATGTGGAAGACATGGTGGATTGCCATGCTGCCAGGGAAGCAAAGTCGAGCGACAACAGGAGTTTGAATTTGTTTGATCTCAAATGGTTCCAACCATCGGGGTTTGAGCTTCATTAAGTCTTGTCCTTAGAGTTTGATGTTTGTGGAGATGAGGAGTACGGGATCGCCAATGTTGAACACGTTATCGTTGTGATGTCGGACAGTCGCGTTTCATGGCATCTTGAGTCTTCACGAGGGTGTGCCAGGTTTTCTCCCAAACAGTTGCAAATTCCTTGCAATGGATATTGACCACAGGGATGTTACTCTGACTCTGTAATCCAACCGGTATGGTTGTACACCAGTTTGAAAGGAATTTTACCCGGTGCAGAGGAAGTGGCAAGTTATAAGCGAGTTTGACGGTCTGCAGTTTCGCCGCCCAATGGGTGTCGTAAGGCTTGCATACATTGTGGGGGAGCTGTTTGAGCATCTGATTGGTCCTCTTGGTTTGCCCGTCGGTTTGTGGATGAAACGCCGTTGATAACTAGATCCGACTGCCATAGCGCGTAATCATTTTGCACCAAAAAGGACTGGTGAAGCGGCCGTCTCCGTCGCTGATGATGGTACATGGCACGCTGTGTAGCTGTACGATATGGTCTAGAAACAACCTTGCTGTTCCTTCTGCAGTGGTGGTGGTCATCGTTGGGATGAACTGCGACATTCCTTAAAAAATTTCCATCTCGACAAGGATGGCATCATACCCCTTGGGAGTGGCGGGAAGTCTTGTCACAAAATCCATATTGATGTCGGCCCATGGTTCCGGCAGAACAAGTAGCAGTTGGATTAGAACAAATGGCCACGTGCGACAATGTTTTTGAAAGGTCGTGGTTGGAGTAAACCGAGTCGCATGATTTGCAGAACGTCGCCACGTCGGTCAGCATCTTGTCCCACCACTAGTACTTCGCCAACTTCTTGAGCATCTTGTCCTCCCCGAAGTTTCCACTCAGGACGGTGTCGTGAAGGTGTGACTAAGGAGTAACCATGGAGGATAGTGATCTGTTCAAGGAAAATGTTGAGGCTAAGCTAGAGGATGTCATCATGTGAGCTGAGTGATGACATTGCTCGACTGGCATCTCGTTTAGCCCTTTTTCTTGAAACTCCAAATGCATTAATCAGCTTTTTCTTCCATCCCCCAATGTGCTCACATCCATTATTCCATTAAGAAATGAGAGTTGTGTATAGTGAAGACCCAAGGATGGAAAACACATGCGGTGTAATTGAACTAAGTTAAGGGAATGTTTAGGCAAGATATGTACGCGTGCATGGTAATATCACCAGTAACTCACCCAAATCCCACATGATTTTTCCTGGATCGCATGGACAACGAGAAAAAAAAAACATAGGATTAGCATACATGACTTCCCACTATCTGATAAGAACTTCAAGTAGATGGTGTTTATCACCCACTATCAGCACTTTGAGTTTGCGGTTATGCTATTTAGACTCACCGTTTTCCTAACCACATTCATGGCAACCATGAACAGTATTACTTGGCAAAACAAGAGTATTTTTACCAATGTCCCACCTTTGAATTCATCATCCTATGTCTTAATGTCATCATGATCTAAAGCCGCACAGTAGAGGAACACAACGGGCATCTTAATAATGTTTTTAGATCTAATAGAGATACTTTTTATGGAAAGCGTTCGAAGTGTAAATGCACATGAAGTTCAATTGGGTTTTGGACCACATCACTAGCGGTAGACAAATCATGGTAGACCAGAAGAAAGTGGAGGCGGTTGTTGATTGACCGACACCCACCAGCATTCGAGATGTCCAACATANACCAATTTCTATAGATACTACCTTCAAATTGTATAAGATTGCACCAGAGTGTCAGTACCTCTCTCTGCTCATACTTGTAAAACCACTATGTGACGATGAAGAGATAGCGAGCAGGAAGCATTCAACGCCTTCAGAAATGCTCTTGCTTGGTGCCAGCCTTACACTTGGCAGATGCAACACCAAGCCATGTCGTGGCCAAGGATATGTCTTATCAAGCAATCGGCGACATTCTCTCTCAAGAAAATGCCAGTGGAGAACAAAAGAGATGTTGGCGTTCATGCATGCATTCATGATGTGGTACTTCTATCTGGAAGTCCGACGATGTGCTGTTTACACTGGTCACCATGCAAACAATTATCTCAATACTTCACCAAATCAGAACCGTCACCAAAATCAATGGTTTCTCTAATCCAACTTTGATTACAACATCACATATCGACCTGGAAAACCAAATCCATTGAATGCTATGAGTCGATGACTTGACCTGATGGCATATATCATCATGAAAATTGTTGAACAAGGTATGTACCTCACGAGGATACATGCTAAAGTTTACAAGTATTGTAGCGGACTAGACTTAACTCTGTTTCAATGAACCATGCTGGCAACATTGCTTGACTTGCGACACCATTTTACCCCCTTAATAACAAACTGTGTTGTATGCTTTTGGATTACTGTCACAGCGATGGTTTGGATGGACACTTTGGTGAAAAAAGACACTGAAAAATCTTTAAAAAAACTCTTCATCGGATAAAGATACAAAATACCTCACAAACTACTGCAAATTGTTTGACATGTGTCAATGTCATGAAGTCGAGACAAACCAAACCCCCAAGTTTGCCTCAACCGCTACCGGTATGCAAAGAACCACATTCAGAAATGTCCATGGACTTTGTCACAGATTTTTCTGTCACACTGGGGGGATTGAATGCAATAGTCGTTGTGGTCGAATCTCACAGATTTTGCACGTTCATCCTGAAAACAACAACTGTCACCACCAAGAGGAGCATTTTTCCTCAACAACATTGTCTGATTACACAACATTGCCTCCTCCATTACAAGAAATAGTGATGGTGTTGGAAGGCAGGTTGCCATCACAATCCAGCAGATCCCACCTCTTTGACAAACCATTTGGGCATACAAGTAATACAAGGGAAGTTTGGGTACCTGCAGGAAGTGGTGAGAGCATATGACGGACCAGCGAGCCATTCATCCTCCAGTTGACNTGACCGGCAGGCTGGCGGTGACTGCTTGAAAGGTCTATGGTTGACATCATCCATTGAGACCATCGTACGCCCAATGAAGTATCACCAAGCACAGAAGATCTTGGAGGTTCCAACTCCTCAGACAAGACATATAACTTAGTAGTCTGTGTGGTGTTTTTCAACTATTCCTTGGTTGACTTGCATGTGTGAATTCTGTAGTGCAGCAGACAAAGGGAATGAAAGATCTTTCTTGGTGATCCCCGCTACCTTGATTCTAATGTATGGTGTCACATGAAAGAAATTCAAGAACGTCCACTTCTGGCCTGATCCTTGATTTCAACAGATGGGAAGTTCACAGGGCAAAGTTTCGGGAGACCTGGTGACTCACATGAGAGCCGGATCCAGATATCGACGAACTTCAATCCCCAGAGTCATAGCAAGACTGAATGCACCAGCCAGAAGCTCGAGTTACTACTCTGAACACTATGCGAGCCACATGGAACTGGCTTGGCGGTCAAGTTGATGAACTTGTAGGCAACTTCATGCCCTCTGTAGTGAATTTCACTTTTTCATTCGAACTGGTTTCCAGAAAACTACCTATAGCTCCAGCAGGTTTGCATAATTCAACCAGCGTACCAGCAATCGACATCACCCGGCGAGACTTCCAAAGCATCAATGATGGGACTCGTCCAATTCTTGAAAACACCCGTGCAACAATGAAGCAAGCGGCAGACAAGCATCGGATGGACACCAAGTTCAACATCGGCGATTGCGTCATTTTGAGCTCGGCCTCAAGTTGCAAAGTTAGGACTACACAATGCTTACACCAAAGTGGTTGGGGTCGTTGGCAATCGAGGAGAAGGGGATACATGTCTTCGCTAAGTTGTACCTATGTGACAACATGAATATCTGCCACGTGCTCCACATAAGCCGAATAAAACTGTTCGTGGACCCAAGGGAGCAATTCCATAGCAGAGACATGTCTCTGCCACTACCCGTCAAAGCAGCCGAGGCAGGGATTGTGCATTCAAAGATATTCTTGGATATCGCCAATGAGCAAAAGCAATGGAGTACTTGGCCATGGATAGGGCTATGACACATTACACAATGCTTGGAGGTCCTACTACAAGCTATGGGATGTTGATCAACGTATGAATGGTTGCTTTAGCCAGAATAAATCTACGTCTTGCAAAGCATCTAGATTTTCATGAAGGGAATTTTTACGCTCGTGACATGCACAAGTCCCCAAATCTTGCGTGTGGGAAATTTTGGCCTGAAATTCATGGCCCACCGTGCGTTGACCACTGGAATCTTATGCCGTTCGGCCCAGGGAATTAAAGCCAATTGCTCTGCCCTTCTGTGTTCTGCTCTAGAAGGTTCTGACAAGTAGGACCACTTTCTACACTTATTGAAGGAATCATTAATATATACAAATATACATATATACATATATATATATATATATATGTATATATATATATATATCTTTTAAAGTTCTTTGATCAACTTATTGATGGTGTTGGAGATTTGTAAAAACTCCCGTCGATGTTCTTGAAACCCCTTGGCTTCTCGGCAGAGTTTCTTAAAGTGGCCTCTCACGAAGCGAAGTCACATGGATCGTGCAATATGAGCATCCATAAAACTTTGCAAACTTTTTGGAGATGGGATATCATCAGGATGTACGATGACAAAGTCATCGAGGTACGCCCAAACAATGTTTTTCATTACGCGTGTGAATCTTGAAAGGCTATTTGTGAGTCCGAACGGCATGACAGTGAAATTGAAGTGCCCGTATGTGGGGCGGAACACCGTCTTCTTGATTTCCTTATCAGAAATGTGGATCTGATTATAGTCGTTGCATGGGTCAGTTTTGGTGAAAAATTTCACCCACGGTCAAAACTTTTGTTGGCACAGGGAAGATGGTAGAGGTTCTTGTTGGTGATTTCATTCAACGACATCACCAACAAGAACCACATCCGCATCTCGTCGGCTTTACGATTCAGTTTCATAGGTGTTGTGTAGGATCACATGGATGGCCTGGTAAACCCAAAATGGAGTATCTCATCCAGCAGAATCTTTTAGTTCGGTCAGTTTGTGACCGCTCATCTGATAGGTCCTCTTGACTGTTGGTCCGCTGCCCGGCTTTTGGTCTATCTAGTGATCAATGTCGCACATAGGAGGTACCTCTTAAGGTAGCTATTCAGAAAAAATCCCTTCAAACTCCTTGACTAGGAATGCAAAATCCTCCAAGATGGCTGCAAACGTTTCACGTATGAAGGCCGGTGAGGTCAGCATTATTGCCGCTGGTATCACCATCTCCTGTACTTCCAGTGTTTGCACATGGACGAGCCATGCTTGTGCTCCATGTTGGATTTCTCCTTTGGACACATCCAGTTATGCTGATTGTATTTGGTATTTTTTTACGAGGGCTTCCTATGCTCCTTCCTCCTCTACTACTTCCTGTAACTGCCACTATGTTGTGGATTGCTCAATTAGAGACAGGTGTCATTTCTTGCCATTAATGCTGACATGAACTGTGCCAGTGCTCCAGGTCCCTATGAATTGTGACAGTAAATGAAATATTGGCGGATTAAGGTTTTTGTGGTCACCCATTGGGCAAGTTCTCTAGACCATTAAGTCATGAAAATCTCCGATTTGTAGTGGGAGTGGCTTTCTGAGTTCGAAGATTTGTAGCTGACCGCCGACTGGATTTCACTCGAATATCCCTGGTATCATTTGCAAACCCAGCTTCTAAACCATGTCGTTGCAAGTAAAACTGTGAGCAGGTTCTCCATGCAATAGTGCCACAGTTATTCTATGACTCTTACGGTAAGCTTATATTACACAGCATTGGGCCTTACGGTCTCAGTTTTTTGCAATTTTACCGCTACATGATTCCCTTTTCTGCGACCGTTTCTCCAAGGAGCATGACCAACCAGGACAGAAATTACCATGGCTGTGAGTCAATGCGGTCGGACTCCCACCCTTGGTCATAGCCAAAGCATCCGTTCAAAGAGAAAGAAATGAACCGGAATTCAACGTTCCTATTCGCAGTATTTTGCAACTGTGATGGCCTATGCTGAGAAATCCAAACCTACCCTGACAACCCCTTTGTTGTACTTATAGCAAGATCACGTGTTTATCTTCCTCGTACTCCTCATTGAACTTTGCGACCTCAGGAACCCTCATATGCCGCGTTGTGAGCGGTTCAAAGGGACCATTGGTCAGTGCAGATTTTCGCGATTGTACAGGAGGTTCATTATCTAATCCTGCCCTTTGATTTTTCTCAACTCCTTGTTTCTCTCCATGAATTTCCCTTCTTTTGGCCTCTTGATGCCAATTCTGATAGTGGCATGAGATGTGTCCTATCTTCCTACAAGTGGAGCAGAACCGTTGATTGTGTTGATGGACGAAGTCAATCTACATTAAGGACAAGGTTTCTGCCGACTGTGACTTTCCTCCTCCACAATATAAATTGTAGCTTTTGGATCGCCAGCAGTGGGATTCCTACATTTGAGCGTTGTAGTCGACGTTCTCGATGTGATCAACGACTTCAATCATTTGTGAAAGGTGGACCTTGATGCCGAATGTGGTGTTTGCTTGCACGATGTCTTGCTTGTAGCCATTGTGGTAGAGACTGAGTTATGAGGGGTGAGGCCACTGCCAATGATGATTTTGCAAAAAATCCTTTTGAACACTGCAACACTGGACTGCTGATGCAAGCATTGAAGCCTTTACTATACGAGGATGGCACCTGTGAAGTCTGTCCAACTTTGTGGTGGAGTTAGTAAGTCATGCCACGTTGGATAGATCTGGTCGAGAGATAAAACGCCTGCATTCAGCGACATGAGAGTGGTCACGTAAGCTGTTAATCTGATCCCGCGGATCTCGTGGTGTCTTTGGATGATTTCTTAGATCCGACCACCAGCTTCAAGTTGTGCCACGCAAAAGGGAGGGCACGAGGTCAATTTTCACTTGACCGTACTGCCGTAATCATTCAAATGGAAAATAGATGTAACTAGTTACAAACCCAAAAATCTATCCCTCCTTGGCACCTCTTTATTGGTTGTTAAGTAGGCCAATATTTCTCTCAATTTAATGTGGAGGAATACAACTCTGCAGCTCGGTATAAGTCTCACCGACAGGGAGAAGAACGATGGTCATTGACCGTCGCTTGACTGAGCACAACGAGGGGGGGGAGGGGGGGCGTTGCCCCTCCTAGATGAGAGTGAGGCCCACCATAAGCATTGATTTTTCATGAACGTTGATAGAGTCAAAGCATCCATGACCATTGATTTTCTTGCTTGAGTCTGATTGAGCAAATTTGGTCATCCAAATGCAATTCCTAGTGAGAAAAACCACACACACAAGGAGATGACATGGCCATTTCTATTCAATTCTTTTTTTGGACATGAACACTACGAGGGCACTTTTAGAGTCCTAAACTTGTTCCTGGTTGTTTGAATCATTAAAAAAAACACCTTGGAAAAACCATGCTTGAATATCTCTTGCAATGGGGTATCATTATGAACCCCAGCACTAGTGAAATAAACCTCCAAACACGTCATCCACATCCGAACCATCGGTCCTTTGGAATTTTCAGGATTGAAAGCCTCAAGAAGTGCTTGTCAAACATGGGGCTCATTTGAGACTTGAATGGTTCTCTCAGTGAGTACTACTTCTTGGATGTGTGCATTCCTCAGCTCCTCCACCGCGGTGTTGAGTTGTTAGAAATGAGTGTTGAGGCTCTTGAGTCCAGACAATTTCTAGAATAGGTCTTCATTGATGCGAGTTTTTAGGCCGGTGCTTCCCATCACCCGAGGTGTTGTCCTGGATTGAAACGAAAGTCTAGAGCCCAAGGGGTCCGTCTCCGGGTAGACCGTCGGGGTCATCAGAGTTGTGCAATTCGCTTCAAAAGTTGTCATTGCTGCCTAGTGCACTCGGAGGTCGTCATTGACAGTGTTCTCATGATCCTCCATTGTTGGAGTCTTTGCCAGTAACTAATGATTGTCACTGAGTGCACTCGCTCTGTTCACCGTCGTCGTCGGAATTTATTTGAACTTGTGGACGTTTGAGACGTTTGTGCAAGGTTCTCACCTTCTAGTTAAGACGTAGGTTGCCCCTCTATTGCCGCTGCGCTCTAATTCCAATCTTTATGCAAAGAAAAACATAGGCGGTTCACTCAGGTAAGGTCAATAGTTGAAGAAGATTTTAATATATAGCACAGTTGTAAAGTTAATGATTGGTAGTAACAACACTTTGATAACAAGAGTTGGATACTTTTAACACATATACATGATAGCAAGGATGAGAATGAGGCTTGCTTAATTACAGCCTAAATTTGCAACATAATAATTTATGATCAATTCCCAAAAAAAAAAAAACACTCCTTCTGTCTTGGTCCACAACAGTATGAAATAAGCTGGGTTTCTAGGCTCTCTTGTGATTTTCGTGTGCACTGTCTCACTGGTCTATGTTGCGACCTCTTGACTGGTGAACATGCTTGTGCAGATGACTGACTTGGTATACATTGACAAAGGCGTACGCTGAGCGATGGAGGGGATGTCCTACCGTTTTGAGAGACATGGCTCCCGTCTCCTTGTGTGAAGTCTCCCACTTGGTAGAAGTGTGCCCCTAGCTCCATCAAAAGCAGCTGCCAGCACTTATGCCACCGACAGTCATGGACGACTGCTCATTGTTGCATACTGTCAGCCTAGGCTTAGGCAGTCGTGATTCTTGTGTATGATTTTTCTAGCTGATTCTGACTACAGGATTGCTTTGGCAACGTGCATGTTTTGGTATGGTCCAGTTTTCAGGAAAAACGGATGACGCCCGGGTTTGAAGCTATAAATCCTATGCCACTGCTCACCGAGAAAATCCCGCACGCCAGAAAACAGTGCATTTTTTTGATTGGTTGGTAGACAGAGTAACAAGCCTCACAGGGGTGAGGGCCTAAACTAATGTGGGAGGGGTCTCTCACCAAACCTCATTCTTGCTGCCAACCCAGTCATTACTCACTTCCAACTACAGTTCTGGAGCTAACTTTTTAGTTTTAGTGTTCTCTCTCTCACAATTGAGCACCCAGCACTCCTCTGGGCGTAGCAGGCCATACACTTGAGTCCAAGTATGTAAGGCGGCATTAAATAGTCTTTCCCAGACTAGCGCACCATCATTCCAAGCTTGGTATCATAGTCATAGCGTAGCTGATGCAGGAGACTGAGTGGCAGCAGCAACGTACAGGTGCAATTCAACATTGGCGGACCCCCATACGCGCTAGTGCTCGGGAAATCTGCCGGACTTTTCCCGGCAGAGTTAACCTTGCCTTGTGGCAGCTTCAACTTCTTAAAAAATCAAGATGTGGGGGAAACGCCGTTTTACTCGCGGCATTGACCACACGGCGGTGGTAGCATCGGTGGTCACGCTGCCAACGCAAAGAGGTGCAGCGCCCAAAGGAGATCCGAAACACGTGGCGACGGCACCGCCAAGCAGCATGGAAGTTTCCTCACTAATTCACCCTTTATTCTCTACCTCCTCCTCTATGTACCTGGCGTACCCTTCCCACCCTGTGTACACTTCATGCCGGGTGCAGCCACGACAGCATAATTGGAATCATCCTCGCTAAACCCGAAGACTAGAGATTGAGAAAGGAAAAAATATCTTGACTCTTGCTCCTCCTTGCTTGATGCCTGCCATGTGAAAGAAGAAGCAGTAGTGAGGCAGCAGTAGCAGCCTTAGCAACTGCCAAGCATAAACTACAATGGCAGCTGGAGCAGTGCGCAGCAGTTGCATGGCCGCTAGAGTAGCGTGGAGCAGTAGCTGCAGTAACGCGGCATCAGCAGCCACAACAACAACAGTGATAGCAGCACCACTAACAGTAGTAGTACAAGAAACAACAGGAAAAAATTCAGTAGTAGCAATAGTAACAACCATAGTAGCAGCTCGTGGAGATCACAGTTATAGCATGCAACAACAATGACAGTTGCATCATTGTGCGGCGGAAGCAATACCAGTAGCGGCAGCAGAAACAATAGCAGTGGCAGATGCGTCAAGAGCAGCAGCATCTGCGGCATTATCAATGACAGCAGCAACATCAAAAGTAGTGATCGCAGTGGCAGAAGCAACAGTGACAGGTGCCACAGAAGCTGTGCGGAAACAATGCATGCTTTTTCACAGATCTGACATGCCTCCAGAAACCAAAAAGAAAAAGAATGGGCATATCAGTAAACTCTCAAAAGGATACCAGAGAACTGGTAGGGTGTTTCTGAAAGCAAAACCATAAAAATTTCATTTTTCCTCGTTCAAACAAATTATCTAGAAAAGTAGTTACTGGTGTTTTTGGACAACTATTACTGTCACTCAGTACCGATCGTAGTACCAGTGGCAGCATCTACCACCCGCTACTATGGCTGGACCCAGTACCTCTAGTATCACTAGCACGAAGCCACTGAATGACCCAGTCACCGCTCTTCAGAAGCAGGCTGACAACTTTTGGACACTCCTAGCCACCTTACAGCTCGCAAAGACAGCCGCAGTCCAGCTGCCTCTTCGTGGTCAGCCTGGTCCCATAGTCTCTTTCGCGGCCCATATTGGAGTCCAGCAGCACCAGCAAATAAAAACAATGATCCGTCTCCAGTGTCATGTGGTCTCTAGGCACTGTAACTAGTACTCAACGTACACCAAAGGATTTTGAGACATCACCATCCACCTTGAGGTTGGAGGGTTTAAGTTGTTGGAGCTACTATTGTGTCTGTGGGCTCAGGGTGAGCATCTCTGGCCCAACTACACCTTCAAGTACGACTCCTCCATCCTCGAGCAGTTGTTTGACGCAGGCCATGGTGCTAGGGCCCTTGTGTTCACCTCACGAGATAGTGATCGCACCGACTTCAAGCCCTTCATCGGCAATCCTACTGCAAGTACCAACCCTGACCCCCTGTAAGGCCTACATTATCCTCACATGTCCCTACTGTCCTTCTTTCTAGGCCTTCTTTAGTAGCCTATTGAGGAGTTTCAACGACCTCAAGATGAGTGACTCAAAGTCCTTCACTGCCTATTGGTGTTGCATACAGGATCTTCCTCAT
>SZWC01018626.1:14207-26506 GCA_023375785.1 Penium margaritaceum
GTTTTTTTTTTTTTTCGGTTTTGCTTGCTCGCTGCGAGGAGCTCGCAGCTCGCAGCTCGCTGCTCGCTGCGAGCAGGTGGCTGCTCGCAGGGAGCAGCTGGCTGCTCGCTGCTCGCTGCGAGCAGCTGGCTGCTCGTAGCGAGCAGCTAGTTGCTCGCTGCTCGCTGCGAGCAGCTGGCTGCTCGTAGCGAGCAGCTGGCTGCTCGCTGCTCGCTGCGAGCAGCTAGCTGCTCGCAGCTGCAGAAGCTGCTGCTGCAGGCTGCTACAGTTGCAGCTGCTGCGAGCTGCTGCAGCTGCTGCCGCCTGCTGCTGCTGATGCCGCCTACTACAGCTGCTGCCGTTGCTGCTGCTGCCGCCTGCTGCTGCTGCTGCTTGCTGCTGCGAGCAGCTGCTGCTGCTGGTGCTGCCGGCTGCTGCTGCTGCAGGCTGCTGCTGTTGCTGCCAGCCACTGCTATCTGCTGCTGCTGCTGGCTGCTGCTGCCACTGCTCGCTGCCGCGGCAAGCTGCTGCTGCTGCTGCTGGCTGCTGCGTTCAGTCACACCTGAGGACGTCGATGCCTTGCGCCGTCGTCAGCAGGTGCCTCGCGTGGTCGGCCGCTCACTCCCTTGCGTCCGGCGTGGGGGTCAGTGCTGCCGGAAAAAATCCGGTAGCATTTCCCCTGGCCCAGTGGCCGTGGGAAATTTTTTTACGCCGCCACCAGGCGGGTCAATGCTGCCGGAAAAAATCCGGCAGCATTTCCCCTGCACTGGCGCGTGTGGGAGTCCGCCGGGGTTGCCTGGCACCTGTACGTCAGTCTGCTGCTGCTGCTGCTACGCTCTGGCTCTGATACCAAGAGAGAAAACTAGGCAGCAGGTTGGGGCAGCAGCGTTGTTGATGCAGCGTGCGGGCTTCCACTCTCGTTGCTTAAGTCAGCTGCCCCCTCAGTCTGCTGCTATAGAGTCTAAGTCTGGAAGCTCTGGGTTTTGTTACTCAGAAATGCGCGCGCCAGTGTTAGCGCCAGAAAGCAGCTGAAAACTGACAATGACTGATTAGGAATGAAGAATGAACAACAATGGGAGACCCCTCCAAGTTCTAGGCCCCCCCCAGCTCTGTAGAGCTTGTTACTCGGTTCAACAGCCAATCAGAAAATAGCTAAGTTCAGGCTGGCAGGTTTTCTCGGTGAGGCCTGCCAGGCAGCCGACAGCCCAAAACCCGGGCGTCGTCCGTTTTGCCTGAAAACTGGACCATACCATAATACCGCCGCTGCGAACGCAGCCGTGCGGTCAGAATCTGCTAGAAAAACAGTAACAAGGAGTTATGGCAGCCTAAACCCAGATAGTGCCCACAACGGTTTATGCTACCAAACAGGGCCACGCAGCATGCAACTGGGACCCTAGGCAGTGCATGACGATGCAGACGCGATGGGACGCGCTGGACGCATGCAAGCGGCAACTGCGGTGTCAATGACCGTCGGCAGCACGACCGCCGAGGAGGCCTGCCGATGGAGCTGAGCGCGTCGCCGGGGAGAGGAGGCTCCAGCGAACTGCGAGAAGACCTCAGCGTGCGTCTGCTCCACCGGACGACACTCCATCAGCGTCGAGTCTCGCCGTCAGTCATCTGCACACCGATGTACACAAGCCGGGAGGACACAACAGAGCACAATGAGAGATGCGAAAAAACCAACAGTTGGGTGAAAACGGAAATGGACTTTCGGAGACTCGAAACATTCTAGTCTCCTTGATCTGGGTCGTTGATGACGTTTTCCCCTCAATCCTGCGAAGGGGGTAAACCCCTGACGCGGACTGAGAACGCCATTCTGCGAACTCTGACGACGACGACGAGAGCAGGAGCAGCAAGAAACCTAGGAAGCAGGTTGGGGCAGCATGCATTGTTGATGCAACCTGCGGGCTTCCACGCTCGTTGCTCAAGTCCGCTGCCCCCTCAGTCTGCTGCTCTAGAGACTAAGTCTGGAAGCTCTGGGTTTGTTACTCAGAAGTGCGCGCGCCAATGTTAGCGCCAGAAAGCAGCTGAAAACTGGAAGAAACTGATTAGCAATGAAGAAATGAGCAACAATGGGGAACCCCTCCACGTTCTAGCCCCCCCCACTACTCAGCTAACCAGCCAATTAGAAAATACTATTGGACCTATTTTCTGGCAGGCAGGGTTTTGTCGGTGAGGCCTGCCAGACGCCCGACAGCCCTAGACCTGGGCGTCGTCCGTTTTGCCTGAAAACTGGTCCATACCATAATACGGACGCTCCAAACACAGTCGTGTGGTGAGAATCAGCTAGAAAAATAGCTACAAGAAGTTATGGCTGCACGAACCCAGGCAGTGCCTATGACAGTCAACGATGCCAAACAGGGCCATGCAACAAAGGACATGGACCCTAGGCATCGCATGATGCTGCACACGCAATGCCACAGCCAGACACAGTGCTAGGTGCATGCAGATTGAATCCGCAGTGTCAGTGACTGCCGCACGCCTGACCATCGAGGAGGCCAACCGATGGAGCAAAGCGCATCGCCAGAGGGAGGAGGCTCCAGCGACGGGTGAGTGGGTCTGAGCGTGCGTCGGCTCCACCGAGCAACACTCTAGCGGCGTCAAGTCTCGCCGTCAGTCATCTGCGCTCCGATGAACACAAGCCGGGACGTCACAACAGAGTACAATGAGAGATGGACGAAAACCAACACTCAAATGGAATAGCCTAGGCAGCAGGTTGGGGCAGCAGCGTTGTTGATGCAGCGTGCGGGCTCCCACGCTCGTTGCTTAAGTCAGCTGCCCCCTCAGTCTGCTGCTCTAGAGTCTAAGTCTAGAAGCTCTGGGTTTGTTACTCAGAAATGCGCGCGCCAGTGTTAGCGCCAGAAAGCAGCTGAAAACTGTAAGTGACTGATTAGGAATGAAGAATGAACAACAATGGGAGACCCCTCCAAGTTCTAGGCCCCCCCCAGCTCTGTAGAGCTTGTTACTCAGTTCAACAGCCAATCAGGAAATAGCTCAGTTCAGGCTGGCAGGTTTTCTCGGTGAGGCATGCCAGGCAGCCGACAGCCCAAAACCCGGGCGTCGTCTGTTTTGCCTGAAAACTGGACCATACCATAATACCGCCGCTGCAAACGCAGCCGTGCGGTCAGAATCTGCTAGAAAAATAGTAACGAGGAGTTATGGCAGCCTAAACCCAGATAGTGCCCACAACGGTTTATGCTACCAAACAGGGCCACGCAACATGCAACTGGGACCCTAGGCAGTGCATGACGATGCAGACGCGATGGGACGCGCTGGACGCATGCAAGCGACAACTGCGGTGTCAATGACCGCCGGCAGCACGACCGCTGAGGAGGCCTGCCGATGGAGCTGAGCGCGTCGCCGGAGAGAGGAGGCTCCAGCGAACTACGAGAAGACCTCAGCGTGCGTCGGCTCCACCGGACGACACTCCATCAGCGTCGAGTCTCGCCGTCAGTCATCTGCATGCCGATGTACACAAGCCGGGAGGACACAACAGAGCACAATGAGAGATGTGCAAAAACCAACACTCCCCCATGACTCACAGGCGTAGTGCACATGGGCGGACAGGGACACGGTCAACATCCAGACTCCCCCAGGGCATGCAGAGACGCAGGCAGAGATAAAGAGAGAGCCACTCACGGACGTACACCGACTGAACTCACAGCCTTCTTGAACGAGTCGCGCTTCAGTGCCTTGGTCAGGAAGTCAGCCAACTGCCGTGCTGTCTCAACCCACACGATGCTGATGCTGCCGTCATGCAACAATGAACGCACATAGTGATACTCAACGTTGATGTGCTTTGTGCGTGTGTGATGCACGCCGTCATTGTCGGCGATGGCCATGGCACTCTCATTGTCACAATGCAGCGTGATGGATGGGACAGACTGACGTAACTCGGACAACAAACGACGCAACCACACACTCTCACACGCGCCTGATCCAAGAGCCACGTACTCGGCCTCAGCAGTGCTGCGTGCAATGCACCCCTGCTTGCCACTGCGCCAGGACACAGCCGTGCCGCCAATCAGAAAGATACAGCCTGTGCGACTCTTACCGTCCGGACTGCCGGCCCAGTCGCTGTCGGTGTAGCCCACTGCGACAACAGACGGTTGACGGCGGAACATGAGACCTCGCCGAGGAGTCGAGACGACATAGCGCAGTATTCAAATCGCGGCCTCGTGGTGGAGGTGACGCGGCTCCTGAGAAAACTAGGCCAGGAGGTTGACGGCGAACGCGATATCTGGACGCGTCGTCGTCGCCAGGAACATCAGTGACCCGATGACTCGCAGGTACGTGGTCACGTCAACTGGCTCCCCCACAACAGCTGGGTCAGGACTCTTCAGCTTCACCTGGCCATCGGGCGACATGGGTGAGGATGAGCTCGGCACGAGTGGCAGGTCCTCGGCAAAGCGAGTGGACAGGGTCTGCACATAGGCAGCCTGGTGGACGTGCAGGATGCCCTGGGAGCGATCATGCTCAAGCTCCATGCCCAAGAAAACTCGAGCAGAGCCAAGGTCCTTCATCTGGTAGGCGGCATGCAGCAAGTCCTTGACGTGCTGGATGGCGGCCGTGTCTGGCGACGCAATGAGGGGATCATTGACGTAGACAAGAACCGCGGCGAAGGTCTGACCTCGCGGGCTGATAAACAGTGCGGGATCAGCAGTGCTGCGTTGGAGGCCGCCACGGAAAAGCGTGTTGCTGATCTCCTGGTTCCAGCACCGAGGTGACTGCTTCAGGCCGTAGAGGGACTTCCGCAACCGCCAGACTCTCCCAGTGCCGTCGTCGAAGCCTGGGGGCTGCGTCATGTAGAGCTCCTCATCCTCCAGTGATCCATGGAGGAATGCGTTACTCACGTCCATCTGATGCAGCTCCCACCCATGCTGGGCAACCAGGCTGAAGAGCGCCCGACTAGTGGAGAACCGACCAACTGGGGCGAAGATCTGGTCGTAATCGATTCCAGGGACCTGTGCAAACCCCTTTGCTGTAAGGCGGGCCTTGTACTTTTCCAAGGACCCATCTGGCTTCCACTTGTGCCGAAAGACCCACTTGGCACCGATGGCCTTCCGACCTGGAGGAAGGTCGACAAGGTCAAACACGTGGTGCTATCGGATGGCAGCGAGCTCCTCGGCGCAGGCAGCATCCCAATGTGCAGCCTCAGGAGAGGCTCGAGCCTCACGTAGGGTGGAAGGGTCCTCTGGGCGCACTGTGGACCGGACTGAGAGGGCGTGTGCATCACGAGCCCCAGGTGGGATGCGGGCAAGTGCAGCCACAACAGCATGCCGATGCTCGTGCTGAAGCATGGCGTAGCCCAGTGCAGAACCTGGATGAAGGTCTGCGATGATGGCGGAAGTGGATAGGCCGAGAGCCTTTGTGCCAGGGTCCTCTCTCACGACTGTGGGAGTGGAGGAGACACGTGGAGCTACAGGGGGTCGAGGTGCTGCGGGACGCGGAGCGACGGTCTCGCCTCTCACTGTCAGACGAGGTCAAAGGCTGCCGCCTGGGCCACGTGTGTAGCGCGGTCGGGCAGAAGACGATCCTGAGTCCGACGTGTCAACGGAGGCGGACGGGGCAACTGGTCCGGAGGAGCCAGTGGAAGTGGCAGGCGCTGCTGGTCCGGGGGAGTCAATCGGCCCAGAGGAGCCAGCAGACGCGACAGACGCTAATGGCTCGGAGGGGCCAGGGGACGTGACAGGGACTGTCGGTCCGGAGGGACGAGGGGAAGCGACTGAGGCTGCTGGTCTGGAGGGGCCAGCGGACGCGACAGGAGCTGCAGGCCCAGGAGGACCAGTAGATGCGACAGGCGCCACTGGCCCGGAGGGGCTAGCGGACGTGGCAGGGGCTGCCGGCTCGGAAGGGCCAGCTGACACGACAGGTGCTGCTGGCCCGGAGGGGACAGCGGACACGACAGGTGTTGCTGGCCCGGATGGGACAGCGTGCGCGACAGGTGCTGCTGGCCCTGAAGGGCTAGTGGACGCGACTGGGACCGTTGGCCCGGGGGGGCTAGTGGACACGACAGGGGCTACCGGCTCAGAGGGACGGGGTGATGTGTCACCCAGAAGCGACAGGACGGAGGACGGACTCACCACTCCCCCACGCGACGGGAGGGACACGGACGAGCCGGACCGGATGAGGTCGCGGGGAAACAGGTCCTCGAAGAAGAGGGCATCGTGGGACTCGACGATGCAATGTCGGGATGGGTCCCAGAAGCGCCAGGCTTTGGACTGACGAGACACCCCGAGGAAGGTGCAGGGGCGTCCGCGGGGGGCGAGCTTGCCGCCCTGCTGCGGAGCGGGCAGCCATACAACGGCGACGCAGCCCCAGACGCGAGCGGGACGGAGGTCAGCGCGCCGACCGCACCAGTGCTGGTAGGGCGTGGACTGGCGGGGAAGGGGATGTGGGGAACCCGGTTCCAGACCCAGATCATGTAGGCCATGGCTTCAAAATAGAAGCCGTCAGAGAGACCAGACTCGACGCGCATGGTGCGAACGGCGTCGGCCATGGTACGTTTCCACCGTTCGGAGACGCCGTTCTGGGCGGGTGTGTAGGGCGCAGACGTCTCATGGTGGATACCGCGGGAGGCGAGAAAGGTCGTGGCCTCACCCAGGTACTCGCCACCGTGATCGAAGCGAAAGCGGCGGAGGGGGCGGCCACACTCGCGCTCCGCGAGGACAAGCCAGTCCTGAATGGTTCGGGCGACATCGCTTTTCTGCCGGAGGCAGAAGACCCAGCGGTAGCGAGAGTAGTCGGCCGTAAGAGTGAGGACATAGCGGCCATGTTCACTGAAAGATTCAGTGGAGAGAGGGCCCATGACATCCGAGTGGACAAGGTCAAGAGGGGCGGACGCGCGGGAGGAAGACAGGGGGTAGGTGGACCGGTGCATCTTCCCCTGAGCGCACTCAATGCACTCAGTGGGGCACGGGAGAGGAAAAGTCTTCCGGTCAAGGCCTTTGGCCGGCTGGGTGCGAAGCATGCTCTCTACGGCAGCCGAGTGGACGTGGCAAAGGCGGCGGTGCAAGAGGCGAGTGTGCTGTGGAGACAGTGTGCTGGTGACAAACACATGACCTGTGGCTGCCGACGGGAAGGAGACGGGAGGGGAAGAGGACAGGCGGGGAACGTGCCACAAGTTGCCACGAGCGGTGGCGTGCAGGATGACAAGACCAGACGGACGCAACGACACAGTGCCGACACCACGCGAGTGCACAACATCCATACTCATGCGGTCAAGGGCAGTCACGGACAGGAGGCTAAGCTCAAGACCAGGGACAAAGAGAACATCGGTCAGGAAGACGTCACCGGCTGGACCACGGAAGCGAACGACGCCAACACCACGGACAGGTAACACCTGTCCGGAGCCTGTCCGGACACCGGAGACATCGCCGACAGGACCAAGCATACTGAAGGCCTCGCGAGAGGCCGTCATGTGATGCGTGGCCCCGGAGTCGATGATCCAGGTCTCAGCAGGATCCTGGACAGGGGTCGCCAGATCACTCACGGNACGGTCACGTGGCAGCAAGCGAGGGACGCGGACGCGGTAGAAGGGGGCGCGAAGCGAGACTGCCAATCATCAAGCCATGCGATGTCGTCAAGAAGTGGGGTGGAGGAGACCACGGGAGACGACAAGATAGACGAAGAAAGAGGACACGACCGCAGCTCAGTCTCAGTCAGGCAAGGAGGATCCGGTGGGCAGGATGTGACGCAACCCGCACTTCCCTGGGGAGGAGGCCGAGGTAGGCCAAGCTGGAGCGCGATGAACTACTCCAGCTGGCGCTCACGGGAGGACGGCCCAGGAGTGTAGACGGAGTGAGGAGTGGCGGCGCCGGAACCCGGGTAGTAGGAGGACGGAGCCGGCGAAGGAAGCGGAGGCGCCGACGGCTGAGGGTAGTACTGCTACGGGTAGTGCTGCTGCGGCGCGGCTGTCGACGGGACAGCCGGAGCTGCCGAAGTGGCAGAGCTGCTGGACGAAGTCGGAGTGTCGGGACCAGCAGCAGCAACGACGGCAGAGGCGAGGCGGCGCTCCCGCTGACGGCGCATAGTGGCGATGACGCGCGCCTCATCCGTCGGGAGAGGGCACGTGTACCACCCGTGCCCGGGCTAACCACAGTTGTGGCAGACCAAGCCACTACCGCTGGACCCGGTCGACGATTGCTGCTGCTGCTGCTGCGGCGGACCCTTGCCTTTCTTGTTGCGGTTCTTCTTCTTCTTCCCTGAAGACGACGAGGTAGCTCTGGCAGGGGAGGAGACAGCCACGGAGGCAACGGCAGGGGAGGTGACGGCAGGGGAAGCAAGTGCCTCTGTGCGATGGAGCTGAGACTCCTGGTGAGCTTCCTCAATGCGGAGGAAGAGCTCGTATGCCCAGGGCGTGAGAGTGCCCTGGGCCGCCATGGTGGAGAGGACGTCCTGGGGATAATGGACGAAGACTTCCGCGTACGCACTGGTGGCGCCGCGCTTGATGGTGAGGAGCGCGGACAGAGGGGGCGGAGCAGACTTGCCGAGACGACGAAGGATGTCCTCTGCCCGCTGCCAGTAGGCAGTGACCGTCTCGGTCTCCCCCATGTGCAGGGAGTTGAACTCCCGAAGCAGACGGCTGATCTCTGCGTCGCTGGACAGGCGATGGGGCCTGGTGAGGACGTGCCATGCAGCTGCAGGGTCTGGGATGTCGCCAGCGGTGAAGTCGCCGAGGAAGGGCTCCAGGGCAAGGCGGGAGGCGGGGAGGGCGACTGGGGCAAGGGCGCGGACGGCACGACCAGCGTCATACAGCTGATCGGCCTGGGTGGAGTCGTATGACTGGGACAAGGGCGCGGACGGCACGCCCACAGACCTTCACCCTGCACCCAGATCCGGAAGCTGAGCTCCCAGCTCCGGAACTGCTCGCCGCTCTGAAGCGGCGGCGGAGGTGTCTCAAAATCCTTCTGCCTGCGACCGGCACCCAAAGTGGGGCCAAGGACGGAGGTCACTGTCTGCCGTTGGCGCTGAGTCTGCTGCTGTGCCAGGTAGTACGTGGCAGCGGACACAGCGGGGCTAGCATGCCCGAGGGGGATGAAGGGCAGCGGCGCACTGGTGGCGCTATGCGAAGCGACTGGCTGTAGCGCTGCAAGCTGTTGCGTCAAGGCGGCAAGCTGCTGTTGAAGAGCAGCGAGAGGGTCAGGGTGGCCGCCAACGTTGCCAGTGGGCTGCTGCTCCTGCTGCTGCTACTGCTGCAAAGGCGACGGCTGCTGCTGCTGCTGCAGGGGCGGCAGCTGTTGCTGTTTTCGGGGCGGCGGCTGCTGCTGTTGCAAAGGCGGCGGCTGCTGCTACTGCTGCAGCGGCGGTGTCTACTACTGCAACGGCAGTGTCTGCTGTTGCTGTTGCAGGGGCGGTGGCTGTTGCTGCTGCCGGGGCGGCGGCTGCTGCTGCTGCAGGGGCGGCGGCTGCTGCTGCTACAGGGGCGGTGGCTGCTGCTACTGCAGCGGCGGTGGCTGCTGCTGCTGCTGCTGTAGGGGCGGCGGCTGCTGCTGCTGCAGTGGCGGTGGCTGCTGCTGCAGCGGCGGTGGCAGTTGCTGCTGCTGCTGCAGCGGCGGCGGCTGCTGCTGTTCCTGCTCCGGCGGCGGCGGCTGCTTTTGCTACAGCGGCGGTGGCTGCTACTGCTGCAGCGGCGGTGGCTGCTGCTGCTGAAGCGGCGGCGGGTGCTGCTGCTGTTGCTGCAGCAGTCGCTGCAAGAAGGGAGGGGTAGGTGTCCCCCCACCAGAGGTGGACCCCTCATCGGGACTCCCTTCCATGACTAAGTGTCCCTTGTTTGCTCTTCTTTCCCCCTTTTTTTGTTGTTTTTTTTGTTTTTGTTTTTTGTTGATGACGTCAGCAGTGACGTCAGCAGTGACGTCAGCAGAGGGGTGCTAACGTCAGCAGCGGCGGACGTTGGGGCCGCTGCTGTTGTTGTTTCTCCTGATGCCGCTGCAGCCGCTGCCGCTGCTGCTGCTGCTGTTGCTGCTACTGCTGCCGCTGCTGCTGCTGCCGCTGCTGCTGCTGCTGCTGTTGCTAGCTTGCTGCTGCTGCTGCTGCTGCTGCTGCTGCTGCTTGCTTGCTGCTGCTGCTGCTGCTGCTGCCGCCGCTGCTGCTGCTGCTGCTTGCTCGCTTGCTGCTGCTGCTGCTGTGGCTGCTGTAGTTGCAGCCGCAGCTGCTATCGCTGCGAGCTGCTGCGGCTGCCGCGACTGCTGCAGCTCGCCGCTGCGGCTGTGCGGTGCTGCAGCCGCGCGCTGCTGCTGCCGCCCGCTGCTGCGGCTGCTGCGTGCTGCAGCAGCTGCTCGCTGCTGCGGCGGGTTGCTATAGCGAGGTGCGGGGGTGGGGGATTTTTTTCTGTTACCTTTTTTTTTTCTTTCCTTCTCTCTTTGTCAGCGGGCAGCAGCCCGCTGTCTGCAGCGAGCAGCGGGCTGTTGCTCGCCTGGCAGCAGCAAGCTGCTGCTCGCTGGCAGCAGCGGGCTGCTGCTCGCTGCTCGCTCGCTCGCTGCGAGCAGCAAGCAGCAGCAGCCGCGGCTGGCAGCTGCTACCGCTGGCTGCTGCTGCGGCTCGCTCCAGCAGCTGCTGCAGCTCGCTGCTGCTGCTGCTGCACGCTGCTGCAGCTACTACGTGTTGTGGCTGCTGCCTGCTGCCGGTGC
Source organism: Penium margaritaceum (assembly GCA_023375785.1). Taxonomy (NCBI): domain Eukaryota; kingdom Viridiplantae; phylum Streptophyta; class Zygnematophyceae; order Desmidiales; family Peniaceae; genus Penium; species Penium margaritaceum. The sequence goes on from SZWC01018626.1 coordinate 24,815, forward strand.
CGCTGCTGCCTGCTGCCGCTACCGCTGCTGCCTGCTGCCGCTGCGGGCTACTGCTGCGAGCTGCAGCTGCGCGGAACTGCTGCTGCTGTACGCTGCTGCTGCTGCTACACGTTGCTGTTGCCAATGCCGCAAGCTGCTGCTGCTGCTGCCGCAAGCTGCTGCTGCTGCTGCCGCAAGCTGCTGCTGCTGCGTGCTGCTGCGAGCTGTTGCTGCCGCCTGCTGCTGCTGGCGGTGCCAGTCACTGCACCTGGGTGACGTCGCCGCTTGCGTCGTCGCCCGCAGACGTCAGACGCCGCCTGCCGCTCACCTCCTCGCGTCAAGCATGGGGGTCAGTGCTGCCGAAAAAATTTTGGCAGCATTTCCCCTGGCCCAGTGGCCGTGGGAAAAAGTCTGACGCCGCCACCAGGCGGTTCAATGCTGCCGGAAAAAATCCGGCAGCATTTCCCCTGCAGTGGCGCGTATGGGGGTCCGCCGGCGTTGTCTGGCACCTGTTCGTCAGTCTTCTGCTGCTGCTGCTACGCTCTGGCTCTGATACCAAAATGGAATAGCCTAGGCAGCAGGTTGGGGCAGCAGCGTTGTTGATGCAGCGTGCGGGCTTCCACGCTCGTTGCTTAAGTCAGCTGCCCCCTCAGTCTGCTGCTCTAGAGTCTAAGTCTGGAAGCTCTGGGTTTGTTACTCAGAAATGCGCGCGCCAGTGTTAGCGCCAGAAAGCAGCTGAAAACTGTAAGTGACTGATTAGGAATGAAGAATGAACAACAATGGGAGACCCCTCCAAGTTCTAGGCCCCCCCCAGCTCTGTAGAGCTTGTTACTCAGTTCAACAGCCAATCAGAAAATAGCTCAGTTCAGGCTGGCAGGTTTTCTCGGTGAGGCCTGCCAGGCAGCCGACAGCCCAAAACCCGGGCGTCGTCCGTTTTGCCTGAAAACTGGACCATACCATAATACCGCCGCTGCGAACGCAGCCGTGCGGTCAGAATCTGCTAGAAAAACAGTAACAAGGAGTTATGGCAGCCTAAACCCAGATAGTGCCCACAACGGTTTATGCTACCAAACAGGGCCACGCAGCATGCAACTGGGACCCTAGGCAGTGCATGACGATGCAGACGCGATGGGACGCGCTGGACGCATGCAAGCGGCAACTGCGGTGTCAATGACCGTCGGCAGCACGACCGCCGAGGAGGCCTGCCGATGGAGCTGAGCGCGTCGCCGGGGAGAGGAGGCTCCAGCGAACTGCGAGAAGACCTCAGCGTGCGTCTGCTCCACCGGACGACACTCCATCAGCGTCGAGTCTCGCCGTCAGTCATCTGCACACCGATGTACACAAGCCGGGAGGACACAACAGAGCACAATGAGAGATGCGAAAAAACCAACAGTTGGGTGAAAACGGAAATGGACTTTCGGAGACTCGAAACATTCTAGTCTCCTTGATCTGGGTCGTTGATGACGTTTTCCCCTCAATCCTGCGAAGGGGGTAAACCCCTGACGCGGACTGAGAACGCCATTCTGCGAACTCTGACGACGACGACGAGAGCAGGAGCAGCAAGAAACCTAGGAAGCAGGTTGGGGCAGCATGCATTGTTGATGCAACCTGCGGGCTTCCACGCTCGTTGCTCAAGTCCGCTGCCCCCTCAGTCTGCTGCTCTAGAGACTAAGTCTGGAAGCTCTGGGTTTGTTACTCAGAAGTGCGCGCGCC
>SZWC01018626.1:28859-51034 GCA_023375785.1 Penium margaritaceum
TGTAGGGGTGGGAGGGCCGGACAGGCCGGACGTCCCACCCCCCCCCACCCTCCCCCCCCTTACTTGTTTTCTCCATTCGCCCACCTTCTGGGTAATCGAGAAAAGGGGGGGGGGACGAGGAACAAAAATACAAAAAGGGGTACGTCTGAAAGCGAGTGAAAAAGAAAGAGAAAGCAACAAAAAAGGCGAGGGCCTAGGGCGAGCAGAGGGGAGCCCTATAAAATAATAAAAAAAAAGGAAGGGGGTGGAGGGTGAGGGCAAAAGAAAGAAAAGGAGGGGAGTGGCCGTGAGCAAGAAAAACAAAAGGGCAAAACAAAAAATAGGATAATCTTCCAACTACCACCGCAACAGTCGCTGCAGCTTTCATAGCTGCAATAGCAGCATCAGGCGGTAAAGTGTCGACGACGACATAGTGCGACGGCTGCGCGACAGCTTACACTTTCGTCTTCTCAGCCGACCGCGGACGGTCATCGGCGACGATCTCCTCTTCTAGACGCGTCCTCGACCGGCGTCTTTCTGGGGCCCGTGGATTGGTGCGCGCACTTCACCCCGTAGGATTGACGGCGGATTCGAGTCCTACCATCTCCGAGGGCTGAGTCGTCTACCGCTTGGAGCAGCAGCCACACCTGCAGCTGATAGTGTCCCATGCGGTTTTGGGCACATCATCTTCCTTTATGCAGATTTGATGGTACCCTTGAGATAAATCCAGTTGCGTATGAGACCCGGAAGCTCGTTGAGGTCGGTGAGTGTTTTAGACAGGCGCCTTGGAGGGAATATGTGGGCCGATTCTCATTCACATGGGAATATCGGCCAGGACACATCAATGTGGCCAATCCACTAAGCCGAAAGCTTGTGGAAATGAAAGCAACCACCGAGGTCAGTGAGTGTTTTATGGCCATTGCAACAGCAATAGTACAATTACCAACCCCCCTGCAACTCTACGGAAACCACCACGAGAGATTATCCATGACAACGGTTCTGTAAACAGGATCCGGTTGGGATACTGTGTGGATTCGTGGATTCAAGACTTTTGAAATCTGGACAAGTACGGCTTGGTGGAGGCCGCGGGAATCTTCTGGCACGGAGAACAAGTTGTTGTGTCAAACTCGGGAGACCTCCGAGCAAAGATCATCTACTAGTTCCACGACCCGCCGGTCGTAGGTCATGTGGGACCCCGAAAGACCGGACAGGCACTCGCGGACCATTATTGGTGGCGAGGATGGAGTGTCGATGTCCGTAAATATTGCATGACATGCGACCCATGTCCTCGGGATAAGGCTGGTAACAAGAAGCCTGCTGGACTCCTCCAACAGCTTCCCAATCATAGGACTCCATGGGAGTGCGTCAGCATGGACTTCATTACTCGTCTTCCCGACACGGCCCGTGGCCACATTGCAATACTAGTGGTTGTGGATCTTTTGACAAAGATGACACACTTCATTCCTACAACCACTGACGTGAATGTAGAGGAGACCACTCGTCTCTTCTTTGAGGGTGTCGTGAAGTACCACGGCTTGCTGTTGCGTATTATCTCTGATCGAGATCAAAAACTTGCTAGTAAGTTTTGGCAAAAGATGCACGAGTACTTTGGCAGTGAGTCGCAAATATCGACAGCATTTCACCCTCAAATGGATGGACAAACAGAGCGCATGAAGTGCACTCTGGAGCAAATGCTCCGCATCTACGTGGACCCTGTCATGCATGATTGGGACGAATTCCTAGCACCTACAAAGTTTGCGATGAATAACTCGGTGAATGAGTCCACACAGTTCACACCGTTTGTGTTGAACAATGGTCGGCATCCAGTGGTACCCTCTTCCTCGATGAAGAGTGGGAGTACGGAAGGACAGACTCCTTCTGCTCAAGCCTTTGCCGAGCAGATTGACTCCTTGTTACAGGAGGTGAAGGATCGCCTTCAAGCAGCTCGGCAACGACAAAAGGCATATGCCGACAAAGGTCACCGGGAGGTCTCGTTTGACATCGGTGACAAAGTGTTGCTTAGCACTAAAAACCTTCAGGTGAAGTCGCCAGGGGTAAGAAAACTTCTACCGTGGTGGATTGGGCCGTTTCCCATTGTGGCACGAATCAGGCCAGTGGCATACCGATTGCTACTTCCGCCAAGTATGAAGATACATGACGTGTTTCATGTGAGCTTGCTCGCTCCATACATGACAGATGGAATCGCTTAGCCACTGCCATCGGTCCATGTTGCCGACGGCCAATACGAGGTCCTTCGCCTACTCCAGCAGCAAGAGCGTACTCCTCGGTCGGGCATTGTTGGGGAGTACCTCGTTCATTGGGCCGGTTATGGACTTGAACATAATTCATGGGAGCCCGGATCTCTGTTGCCCACAATGGTGGTCAACTACTATTGGAGAGAGGTTGTAGCTTGCAGAGATCGACGCGTGGCAGGAGGTACCACTTGAACACGGAAAAAGTGAACAACATTCCCACAGGGCAGCATTCATGGACAGCGATCATAGGAGGTTGGGGACGCCCAACATGTTTGTTGCGCAGACGCTCAAGCCTAAAGGGGGGAGGCCACTAGCCATGCTAACTGACAAGCTGCAGCTTAGGTCCAAGTGCCATGCACGTGTTCATGTTTAGGTGGTGATTGAAATTGTTAGTTTTCTTTCACAATGTTGACAACTCACCTATGGTATTCTCACTTGATGGTCATGAACCGGGATGGATAATAACAACTAGGGAGGAATGTAGCGGGAGGGCCGGTTTGGCCCTCGCAGCTTATGATAACGAGGGGGTGGCCGCAAGCCACCCCTTGCTATTGCGAGGGTTGGCCGGTGGCCAGCCACCCAAAGACTACTGGCCGGCCAGCGGCCGGACACCGGCGGCCGGCCGGCAGGGTGGCCGGCCGCTTATCAAGTGACCGGCTGGCCACCCGCCGGCGAGCCAGCAACCGCCGATCAAGCTGGTGGCTCGATTGGTAGCCAAGAGGCCGTGAGGCATCGAGGGATGAGGCCTCTGGCCTCCTGCCCTCGCCCTCGCTTGCCCTTCTCGCTCGCGAGAACAAGCGTGCACAAGGGATAGAACGAGATCGAGGAGCGAGGAGCCCACGAGAATTGCCGATGGTGCCTCGCACACGACGATTTCACGCCGATGTGTCAAAACAAAAACTCAAGTTTGTTTATGACAAACTGCGAGTTTCTAAACCAGAAACATCGTGCAAACTCACGAGTTTGAGGTAATATCCCCTTGTTTTGGACCCAGAATGAGGGGCTTAGGTAAAAACAGAAATGGGCCTCTGGAGACTCGAAACATTTGAGTCTCCTTGCTCTGGGTCCTAAATGACGATTGCCCCTCATTCCTGTGAAGGGGGTAGATCCCTGACGCTGACTGAGAATGCCATTCTACAAACTTTGACGACGACTTCAAAGCAAGAGCTAGAGGTTCCGGCCCGTTACAATGAGGGGGTGAGGTAAAAACAGAAATGGGCCTCTAGAGACTTAAATTATTCAAGTCTCCCTGCATTGGGTCATTCATGACGCTTGCCCCCAAAGTGATCCGAAGGGGAAAATCCCTCGAGCAAGTTGTACATACCATTCTAAGCCTCGACGATGACCTAAGTGCAGGAGTTGGAGGTTCCAACCCGTTGCAATGGTTCCTCATAGCCAAACAACCCTCGTGACTAAGGGTTTGACAGAAATGTTGGCTACAACCTATATAGAACACCACCGGAAGCTACAAATGAGACAATAGAAGATGCGTGGAAGCTTCCTAGTGACACAGGCGCCGATTAGGCGTTAGTGCCTGGTCAGATGGTGACGACAGTCACAAGTCGTGCACATAACGGCAAGGGTCTGGCTAGGAGACATAAGGCAAAGTGTCAGAATGCTTCAATATCATCAGCATAGAGAGATGACAAATGACAGGTCCATGGCATAAGTACCTACCGCGGCGCACGGCAGGTGTCGCACACGGCAGTGCAAGATCTGTCTTAAAACTAGCCAAAACCATTTCTTTGGCCATAACTTTGCACAGACACGTCAGAATGCTACGCAGTCTCAACCTAGATGTGCAAGATCAAAAGACGGACGCTACAACTGGTCACATGCATGCATCCAGAATCAAATGGTGGACACACAATGCAAAAACATGCAAATCAAGGCCCACGGCAAGTCCACCAATAAATTCCTACGTGCTGCAGAAAAACTGCAGGAGGTCCTGGGTAGCATCCAGAGCTCTGGAACGGTCGTCGGTCACCTTCAAGCTGGTAGTCTGACACCAGATGACGCACCGGTACCACCAGGGTCCGCATCAAGGATCTGCACGAGTATGGACACGACCGAGTGGTCACAGTAAATTGTACAGGTCGACAGGAACGTCACAAATCACAACACTCCCCCATGACCCGATGGTACGCATGTCCATACACGTGCAGCATTGAGACGAGTACAACAACGAGTGCAACAACAAATGTGACACAGACATTGACACACCACACACTCAACCACTCTCAGGCAAGGGGCAAAGTCCAACAAAACGAATGGCTACCAGGAACTTTTTGCGTACTAGTGCCTTCGTCGAGAAGTCAGCATGGTGCATGTCAGTGCCAACCCAAAAGAGGGAGATCATGTGTTGCTCCACCAGATCACAAACAAAGTGATGCTCAACCACAATGCTATTTATGCGAGCATGAAAGGCACAAGAGTTCTCTGCAATGACAAGAGCACTCCGGTTGTCGCAACAAAGCACAATGGCAGGTACTGACTGGCCAAGCTCAAGGAACAGGCGCTACAGCCATACGGCCTCAGCAACCCCTACACCCAGAGTAACACACATTGCCTCCGATGAGCTATGTGCAATGCAGCACAGCTTCCCGCTGCGCCAGGAAACAACGGTCCCACTAAGCGGGAACACGTAACTGGTGCAACTGCGTCCATCTGGGCTCTAGGCCTAGTCGTTGTCAGTGTAGCCGTCAAGGACCACCGAACACTGCCAGCAAAAGCATAGTCTGAGGTACGGAGTGGAGACCATGTACCGCGTGAAGGGCTCTAGCGCATGGATCGTGCAAAAACTGGGCAAGGAGATTGACGACAAATGCGATGTGAGGACGTGTGGTAGTGGCCAGGTACATTAGAGATCTGATGAGATAGAGGTACAGGGTCACATCCACTGTCTTCCCTTGTTGTGTGGGATTTTCCACCTTCAAGGTATCCTGCCCGTCAGGCGTGAAAGGTTTAGAAGCCATGGGCACTGCGCCGAGGAGGTCGCTGAAGCGCTCCCCCATAACACGTGCGTATCGGGCCTGATGCAACAGTAGAGTATGACGTCTGTGGTCTCGCACGATCTCCATGCCAAGAAGTACCGCTGTAGTTCAAGGTCCTTCACCCTGTAGGCAGTCTGGAGGATAGCCTTGGCCTCCTTCACCGCCTCTAGTGAAGGAGACGCGATCAGAATGTCGTCGACATAGACCAGGATGGTAGTGAATCGCTCACGCTCAAATGAAGAGAGAGGGATCTCTCTCACTCCATACATATCCCGCACGAGTTAGGGTGCCAGTGATCTCCTGGTTCTAACACCAAGGAGATTGCTTGAGGGTATAGAAGGACTTGCGCAGGCACCAGACCTTGTCACCAGCCTCAAAGCTAGGTTGCCGAGCCACGTAAATCTCCTCATCCAGAGAGCCATGGAGGAACGCATTATTCACATCCATCTGGTATAGTACCCAGTCATGCTGAGCCACTACACCAAACAGAGCTCTGGCTGAAGTCATGCGGCCGACAGGGACAAAGGTGTCAGTGTAATCAATGCCCTTAATCTGAGAGTACCCCTTTACTACCAAGCGAGCCTTGTGGCGTTCCAACGAGCCATCCGGCTTCACTTTCTTGCAAAAGATCCACTTGATCTGAATAGCCTTCCTCCCAGGTGGAAGGTCGACTTGCTCATAAAATCTGTGCTCTTGGATGGCGCTAAGCTCATCCTCGTAGGCAGCAATCCAAGTGTCAGCATCCTGTGACGAGAGAGCTTTCCTTAGTGTGCCCGAGTCAGGCGCCATAGAGGGAGAGCTCTGCGTGGCAAGAGCGCATGCCTCAATGGTAGGTCCGACGACCACAAGATTGGCTACTGTATCACAAGCTATATGAAACTCGCGAGTGACGAGGTCGTGCCCTACGGGACACGCTGGATTTACCTCTAAGTGGTCATTGCGGACACTCAGGCCTAGGGCCTTTGTGCCAGGATCACCACTCGCAATGCTGCGAGCGAAGCACCTGGGTGCGAGACGAGACACTCGCTGAGCTCCGGAGTCCAATGGTCGAAGACAACCGCCAGGCTCACGGGAGTAACCCGGGCTCGAGGGGCACACCTCAGGCTCAGGAACTGGCACAATCGCAGCTGGGGAGGACTGAGACAAAGGGAGCTGGTGATTCCGTGTGAGGAGATGCGGGTGTGGGAGACACGGGGCTCGGTGTGACAGTAGGAGCAGGAGAGGCATGCCCACGTACACATGTAGGAGTGCCGGCGGACATATGTGCGGTCACAGCAGTATGCACAGGTACATGATCATGGGTACCTGTGGGGTGCAAGGGAACAGGGGTAGAAGCCGGCGGTGATGGAGAGATCTCTGGACCGACAGCGATGATCGCTGGCTTATTAAGAGCTGGAGAAGTGGAGGGAGTTTGAACGGACACATCAGCCTGGCGAGCGGTGCTCGCAGGCGCAGACTCCCCCATCCACTTAGAAACCTCACACATCGCGGATGTGTGTGACAGACAATGACGTGATTGAAGTCAGATCATGGTAGGTGAGGGACTCAAAGAAGAGCACGTCGCGACTTAACAATGCAACGACGAGCAGGGTCCCAAAAACGCCATGTCTTTGACTGCAGGGAGATGCCGACCAAGGCACACAAGCAGCCCCGCGGTGAGACCTTGGACCCCTACTGGTCCTCGGTGTACCACACAGAAGTGAAGGATCCCCAGACGCGAGCGAGGCGCAGGTCAGCGCGGTGGCTGAACCACAGCTCATACAGTGTGACATGGTCCGGAAGAGGACCGTGCGGGAGGCGGTTCCAGACCCAAGTCATGTAGGCAAAGCCTTCAAAAGCGAAAGACTTTAAGAGACCGCACTCAGACTGCATAGCGCAAACCGCATCCTCCATGGTACAGTTCCTGCACTCACAAACACTGTTCTGCTGAGGAGTAGCAGGAGCAAACCTAGTGAAAAATCCCGTGCTTGGGGAAGAAGCTGTCCATCTCGCTAAGAATCTCGCCGTCGCGATCTGAGCGGAAGGAGCGCAGCGTGTGGCGGGACGAACGCTCAGCCATCACTAGCCAGAGGTGAACTGCGAGAATGGCGTCACTCTTTTGTAGACCCACCACATCCGGGTGAAGTAATCAGTCAGGGTCAAGACGTATCGCCCCCGATTGGACAGAGACTGGATAGGAAGGGGACCAAGAAGGTCCGAATGGACTAAATTGAGGGGGCAAAGCACGCGTATACGGGAGTCAGGGTAGGTGCAACGATGCATCTTACCTTGAGTGCAGAAGAGACAGTCGGTCTTGGGCGGCTTCTCAAAAGAAGTCGCGTCAAGACCGAGGGTGGGTTGTGTCCGAATGAGCTTTGACACAGTGTCGGAGCCTATATGACAGAGGCGGCGGTGAAGCAATCGCTGGTGCTCAGGAGACAGAACACTAGTGACAAAAACATGAGTGGAAGGGGAGGGGGAGCAAGGAGCAGAAGTCTAAGAGACACGATAAAGGTCATCCACAACAGAGGCACAAAGAACAACGCTACGAGTGTCAATAGCAGTCACAGTTGCGGACTCTGCAGTGTGCTCCACAGAGAGTCGCATCAGTGTGCAAGCACGTACACAAAGCAAACTGAGTCCAAGGTAAGGTATAAACAGCACCTCGGAAAGATACAAGGGGCCAGACGGACCAACGAAACATAAGACCCCAACACTGTGGACTGGCAAGGACTGACCAGAGCCTGTGCGGAGGGAACGATTAGCCACAACAGCGCCGAGAACAACGAAATCACTACGATGATAGGTCATGTGATGAGTGGCACCGGCATCGATGATCCAAGTGCCACCGGAATCACGAGTAGAGGATGTCAGTGTACATCTGGCAATGGAACACTCGGCCTCAGATGGACGTTGGGCAGCAGGTGGGGAGGACTGATGAAGGGCACAAAGGTGAGACTCATGAATAAAACCCATACAGTTAGGCCCATCATCATCACATGCCGACTGTGCCCCCCCACACGAGTCATCCTGAGCCACAAAAACAGACAAACAGCCAGCCTGTGAACTACCCGGCTGTGACAACACACTCGCACCTCCCTCAAAGTGAAGCACCAGAAGTTGTCGGCGCTCGGCGATGGTGCGGTCACATGGGTCTCGGTCACCATTGGTCACCGGTGGCGAAGCGGGGATTGCTGCGGTCCTGGTCGCCGCGCGCCCGGAGGATGTGCTGCTTGACGTAGACCGTAGTGCGTGTGCAACCTGGAGCCCGTGAGGGATCCGCGCCTAGTCAAGTGGCTGCTGGCATTGGGTGTAGCGATGGGTGCCTCCATAGTTGCAGGAGTGAACGAAGCATCTAGTACAACTGCCCGATGACGGCTGCTGCTGAGATTGCTGCTGGCCCGAGCCGCGCTTCCGTGGCCCCTTCTTCCCCTGTGCTGCTGCCGCAACACCCTATGTCTGAGTCGGTGTAATTGGAGTGCAAGGGGAGGAGGAGGACGTGACAGAGGATGGAGAAGAAGTCTGTAGGAGGGACGTTGTTGGTGATGCAATGAATGCTGAAGCAATGGAGGTCTCATGATGAGCCACGGCTGCCTCACGGGCGGAAGTCACCTGGAGGAAGAGCTGGTACACCAAGGAAAGAAGCTGGATTGAGGCTAAAAAGGACTCAAGCACGTTGTCGCTGTACCTTGTGAAGATGTCCGTGTGCTCAAGGCAAACTCCGAGCATGATTGTGTGGAGCGCCCACAGCTGTGTACCTCGTGAGATCCCAAGGCACGTGTAAATGCGCATGGCGCGTCGCTAGTAGTGGACTGCAGGCTTGGCAGGGCCCTGACAAAGGGAGTGAAGGGCACGGATGTGCGTGGCGTGGGTGACGTACGTCTCTGCAGCAACCAGGGATAATGCTAGGTCCCAGCCCCCGCGTGGATCAGCGCCGGTGCCTGTGCCCGCCTCGCCAAAGAACGAGCGAAAGTTGACGACGGTCTCGCGCGACATGGCCTGGGGAAGTCCGCGCATCGCCCTAGTCGCTGTCAGCACCTGTGCTCGGTCTGTAGTCTGATGCGCACTGTGGTAGTAGGGCCACATGCCCTCTGAAGTGGCCCAAACCTGGAAGAGGATCTCCCAGCAGTCAAAGCCTTCCTCGTTGACACACCGTGGGTGCGGTGTCTTGAATTCCTTGGGTTGCCGCTCCGTAGGGAGAGCAACCACAGGTTGGGAAGGACGAGGGATGGGAAATACGCCAGGAAGAGGGAAGTCGCTCGGGTGGAGGTCAGGCGACGATCAAAACGCGGGAAAGCAAGATGTGTGTGGGGACCGAGAGCTTGTCTGAAGCTGGCGGAGACCCTCCTAAAGCACACGAATCTCGCGCTCGGGGGAGTCATCCTCCATGCGTTGCATGTCTGGATCATCGTCCTAAGGATCAAGAGGTGGCGGGTCGGCCCCACCTCGTGTCTCTGGTGCTAGAGCTGACTGCCATGTAGAGGGTGCGACCCCGGCCGCTCCCTCAGAGGTTTGTCATGGAGTCGTGGAATGACCTCAAAGGAAATCGGTGAGTGTATGGATGGCGTCAGTCTGCCACCACTACAAGCGATGCATCTTGTCATGCTGGCTCTGCAAGTCCTCAATAGCCCGCTGACATGGGCTCATGACCCTTGAGGAGGAAGAACAGGGATCTAGTACCCTTTTTCCCTTTTCACAGGACGGAGCCATGTCGCCGCTCATGGCGTCAACATTGTCAAATTGCAGAAGCGTGAGCCTTTCTCGAAGAGTTGAAACGCTGGCAACTTTTGACTCTCCAACCAAAAACTTTATGAAGGCAAGTGCTGACGTCAGCAGGAAGATGCCGCCATCGGCACCTCCGTTTCCATCTCCGGTGCAGTCCTCCTTCTATCTGGGCTCCCGCAAAATCACTTCGCACTTCGTCTACAATCCTAGACCGTCCACCCGCGAGCGTCATTTGGAGCAGTTCATCGCATTCTAGCTTGGCTTGCCTCGCCCTCCCCCCTAGGGAACTGCGAGTTGCGTTACCTCCTACCCGTCTGCCTTGCCTTATTTGACTAAGACTGAGTTGTGGTCATGTCATGTTTCCTTATTCACCTCGATGTCTCCCGTGCCCTCTATCCCTCTCTATAACGACTTCGCGTGGCTTGATGATTGGCAGTCTCGGTTTGTGCCACCATCCATTGCATCCGCGTCCCTTGCTTGCTGCCATGTGACTGTTAGTGGTTTGGCGACTCCGGTCTAGGACCCTCCCGAGACCTAGATCATCGACTCCAGGGCCACGCATCACATGACTGCCTCCCGTGAGGCCTTGAGTGTGCTTGGTCCTGTTGGCGATGTGTTTGGTGTCTGGACGAGCTCCGGACATGTGTTACCTGTCCTCGGTGTCGGCGTCGTTTGTTTCCGTGGTTGTGCCGGTGATGTTTTTGTGACCGACGTCCTCCTTGTCCCAGGTCTTGAGCTCAACCTCTGTCCGTCATTGCCCTTGACCACATGAGCATGGACGTTTTGCACTCCCATGGCATTGGCATTGTGTCGTTACGTCCGTCCAGTCTTGTCGTTCTGCATGCCACCACCCGTGGAAACCTGTGGCACGTAACTCGTCTGTCCTCCCATCCCCCCATCCTCTCCTTATCCGCCCCGACAAGCCATGTCTTTGTCACCAGTACGCCGTCCTCACAGCACTCACATCTCTTGCACCACCACCTTTGCCACGTGCACACTGCTGCGGTTGACAACATGCTCCGCACCCAGCCGGCCAAGGGCCTCGACCTGGACTCCTTCCCCTGGCCGTGCCCCACAGAGTGCATTGATTGTGCTTAGGGCAAGATGCACCGCTCCACGTACCCATAGTCCTTCTCCTGGGCATTTGCCCCTCTGGACCTCGTCCATTCCGATATCATGGGTCCTCTCCCTACTGAGTCTTTCAAGGAGCATGGCCGCTATGTCCTCACCCTCACTTTCAACTACTCTCGCTACCACTGGGTCTTCTACCTTTGGCCAAAGAGTGATGTCGCTCCGATCATTCGGGACTGGCTTGTTCGTGTCGAGCGTGAGTGTGGTCGGCCTCTCTACCGCTTTTGCTCCGATTGTGGTGGCAAGTACATGGGAGAGACCACGGCTTTCCTGGCCTCCCATGGTATCCACCACAAGACGTCAGCATCCTACACACCAGGCCAGAACGGCGTCTCCGAGCGGTGGAACCGCACCATGGCTGACGGAGTTTGCACCATGCAAGAGGAGTCAGGCCACTCTGATGGCTTGTACTTCGAGGCCATGGCCTACATGATATGGGTCTGGAATCGGATTTCCCACGGATCCCTTCCTTGCCAGTCCACGCCGTACCAACACTGGTGCGGTTAGCTTGCTGACCTCCGTCCAGCTCGTGTCTAGGGCTGCGTGGCCATTGTGTGGCTACCCGTCCACAGCACGGAGGCAAGCTCGCCCCCCATTGGCATCCTTGTACCTTCCTTGGTGTATTTCGTCAATCCAAGGCCTGGCACTTCTGGGATCCCTCCCGACACTGCATCGTTGAAAGCCGCGATGCTCTCGTCTTTGAGGAGCTTTTTCCTCAAGACCTCGTCCGCTCCGGCTTGTCAGTGTCCCTCTCGTCGCGAGAAGAATTGGTCAGTCCATTCCCTGTCCTACCGCTTCCGGGCGGCACATCATATGGTCCTTCCGAGCCGGTAGCCCCAGCGGTGTTCGCTGGCCTCTCCAGGCTGGCATCTTCACTCGCGTCCGCTGGCTCCTCCAGGTCGGCATCCCTAGTTGCGTCTACTGGCTCCTCCGAGCTGACTGCCCCAGTCGCGTCCGCTGGCCCCTCAGGGCTGGCAGCTCCAGTCGCGTCCGCTAGCTCCTCTAGGCTGGCAGCCCCAGTGACTTCCGCTTGCTCCTCCGAGGCGGCAACCCCACTCACGTCCTCCGGCTCCTCTGAGCCGGCAGTCCCAGTTGCGTCCACTGGCCCCTCCAGGCCGGCAGCCCCAACCGCGTCTACTGACCCCTCTGGGCCGGTAGCCCCAATCGTGTTCGCAGGTCCCTCCACGTCCGCAACCCCGTTTGTGTCTTCTGGCCCTTCCGGGCCCGCAGACCCGTCCGCATCCGCTGGTTCCTTTGCACCAGCAGCTCCGTCTACCTCCGCCAGCACCTCGGACTCCGTGCCATCTATTGTCCTACATGTCAGAAGTATGAGCTCTATGACTCCGATTCTTGTTGTTGAAGGGCCTCGGATAATCCAGAAGAGGTCTAGATCATCTCTTGGAAGAGAGAACAAATAAATGGTCCAACGGTCCCCCACGAACAGTTACCGACCAAAGTGACGAAGATTCACTCGCGTCCGGCTAGCAAAGAAGTCGTTGCCTTTATGCTTCTGTGCTGATCACTTGTATACATGGAGGATGTTCATTCCCTCCAAAAATCAACCAGAACAGTTCTTGACATCCTATTCCCTTTGGTTCCGCGGCTTCGCCGGCGTGTCTTGGCTCTGCTTGCACCTCGCCCATCCTGTCTTGGCGAATCGTTCTCTCCCTACCGTTCTTCTCTCCGCCACTCTTTGCTCAATTACCCACTTTTCTCTCACTATCTCTCTTTCACCAGCTTCTCTCTACCTTATGCTCTTTGCACCTCGGCCCTCCTCAAGCCCTGCGACTAACTTCTCGGAACCACTCATGGCATTTCTGCTTCAAACAACGTGCTGACGCAGTTATGCAAGTTCCGTTGCTTCTACCTGCTTCTGCTTTTACTGTTCTCACGGTTGCATTCTTCTGACATGGTATCAGAGCAACAGGCAACATCACTTGGTGCCCCGTGCCCTAGCCATTGCTCCATGGCCGCCATCGCATCACCTCTCTCATCTGCATTCCTCCGTCACCGCCACCGCCACCTCGCATCTCCCCACCAGCAGCTGACATCAGCAGCACCGCTTGAAGTGCTCCTCGCGCTGAAGAAATGCCTCATCATCCTAAGAAGGCCTTGCATCCATCTTGCGCCCGCGGCTGATTACTGGTGACTCGGCATTAGTAACAGCTGTAAGCAGCTCTCGAGCCGCCGTCTGTCGTCTTCTTCCTGGAAGCTTCCTGCCACCCACTACGTACCGCGCCTCATCATCCCAGCTCTCGCAAAGTGCTTTTGCCTTCTTCATCAGCATAATTGCTTCATCCGCCTCGCCTACCTCAGCCCTCTCACGTCCATTGCTCTGAGTCGCTCCCTCGCGCCGCCTCTGCTCATCGTCAGCAACAGCAGATCGCCTTACCCCACTACAAGTGATCAGTACAGAAGCATAAAGGCAACGGCTTCTTTGCTAGCCGGAAGCGAGTGACTCTTCGTCACTTTGGTCGGTAGCGGTTTGCGGGGGACCGTTGGACCGTTTATTTGTTCTCTCTTCCAAAAGATGATCTAGACCTCTTTTCGGATTATCTGAGGCCCTTCCACAACAAGAATCGGAGTCAGAGAGCTCATGTTTCTGAAACCCTCCCTGAATCTGACTCGATTCTTGTAAGGTTGGTTTTCTACTTGGTTTCTCCAGGGCACTTGTTGAGCGTGAGTATGGTCCCTGGGAAGTGTCCTTGTAGCAGTCACGAACCAATCAGATTTGAGCAGATGCCACCACTCGACAGTGTTACAGTCTTGATGGTTCGTGGGCTGGAGGAGGAATGGGGCAACGGCATGCGTGGAGTAGGTCTTTCCACATCTCATTTAGGGTGTAATTGCATTTACAGATGAGGGGATGGAAGATGGGAGCAGTGATACTGAGTAGTGCTCCTCGAATTTCTTCCTCCACAAAGGGCACCAGCGTGGAGTGGAAGTTTGCAGGGAAACGTCCACCTCCTTTGTAGAGAGGGTAATGTTGAAGGGTATAGGAGATTAGGACGCCTTTGATGTAGCAGAGGTGGAAGAGATTGCAGAAGTCTTACAACCACTGGAGAATGTTCGTGGCTCCACTTGCAGTGAGGATCACTTCCTCACATTGCGTGAGGAAGTGGCGGGGAAAGGAGGAGAAGTTGACTGGCCCGTAGATGCAAGTGATAGCGTTGAGGAGGGGCCGATCTGCTGGCAGAGGAGACTTTTTGGCGATGAAGGTCATTGTCCTTGGAGAGGTGAAAGGAGATGAAAGCAGTTGCGGGGCGATGAGCGGAGAAGTTGGGTGCAGGCTTGCTGCAAAACAGGCAGCTAGTTTGTGCAGGTCCTTGTGCTCGCCGCAAATACTTATGATGGCTGATGATGTTAGCAAGACTAGTGGAAGGTTCCTTGCGCAGAGTGGAAAAGCAATGTGGAGAATGGAGGGACGCTTGATGATTGAGTAGGCGCAGGGGCAAAACCACGTGTACTGTGGAGATCTGGGCGTGGACGTAGGTTGTTGCAAAGCAGGCAATGCGACTGGGCGGATCCTTGTGCCGAGCAGTCGATGATAGCGGATGGAGGAGGAATGCTGAACGGCGGAGTGGACGCAGGGGTGAAACTGCGTGCGCTACAAAATAGGGGAGTAGGATGCAGCAAGGGGAAGGCAGTTACCAACGCACCGCGAGAAACCTACTGCTGGCGTGGGTGCAGGCTGCTACAAAATGGCAGCTAGCTTGTGCAGATCCTTGTGCTGGCAATAGATGCTGATGATAAGAAGGCAAAAAAATAATGATAGCAGATTGGGCGCAGGGGCAAACCGCATGCGCTGCAGGAAGTTTCAACGTGGGTGCAAGTCATCGCACAATAGGTGATGCAACTGGGCAGATCCGTGTGCCGAGCGAGAAAATGATGCCTAAGCGGAGAAAAGCGGAGGCGGCTGATGGCTGAGTGGGCCCAGGGGTAGAACCACGTGCGTTGCAAACGATGCAGATGATAAAAAAGATGAAGTGATGTAGAGGCGGCGAGGAGGGTGATGCGAGAGCAGGTGGAGGATGAGGAGGAAGTGTGATGGTTGTTGATGGTGATGCTGATGGCACGACAAGAGACAAAGATGATGGCCAAGGAGGAGGATACCAGAGGCTGAGGGCAAGAGGAGTTCGGCAGGAGGAGGATGACGATATCGTGGTGAGACGAGTGGCAACAGAGGATAGCTGACAGAGCGGACGGAGGCGACAATGGGTGCAAGGCGAGACAACCTGGTCCTTTTGTTGTCAGGAGAGTGACGGCTTGTTCCCTAGTTGGCCCGAGACCGACGGGCAGGAAGACTGTTGGTGTCCGATATCCTGATAGCTAGAGGAAAAACGGCTGCAGCAGGGTAAGTCGTGAGGTAGGCAATGACGTCGGTCTATGGATGTCAGGAGAGTGACGGTTTGTTCCCTAGTTGGAAAAAGACCGACGGGCAGGAAGACCTGGCTCTGCTTGCACCTCGCCCATCCTCTCTTCGCAAATCATTCTCACCCTGACGTTCTTCTCTCTGCCACTCTTTGCTCAATTACCCACTTTGCTCTCACTCTCTCTCTTTTACCACCTTCTGTCTACATCATGCTCTTAGCACCTCGGCCCTCCTCAAGCCCTGCGACTAAATTCTCGGAATCACTCCTGGAATTTCTGCTTTCGACAACTTGCTGACGCAGTCATACAAGTTCCGTTACTTCTGCCTACTTCTACTATTACAGTTCTCACGGTTGCATTCTTTTGACACTACCGCTACACACGTGGCCCAGGTGGCAGCCTCTGACCCACGCCATTGGTGAGCGCACAGATCACCACACGACGCGTTGTGGCGCCACGGCCCCACCTCGGCCCACGTGTCTCTTCCACTCCTATGATAGTGAGTAGGGGACCCTGGCACCAAGGCTCTCGGCCTAACCACTTCAACCATCATTCCAGACCTCCACCTTGGCTCTGCACTAGGCTACTCCATGCTCCTTTAGGAGCATGGGCATGTTGTCATGGCTGCACTCACACATGTCCTTCCAGGAGCTCGAGATGCACACGCCCTTGCAGTCTGCTCCATGGCGCGCCCGGAGGATCCAGCCACCCTAAGCGAGGCTCATTCCTCCCCCGAGGCCGCACATTGGGATGCTGCATGCACCGACAAGCTCGCTGCTATCCGACAGCACCACGTGTATGATCTCGTTGATCTCCCTTTAGGTCGGTAGGCCATCGGTGCCAAGTGGGTCTTCCGGAGCAAGTGGAAGCCAGATGGGTCCTTGGACAAGTACAAGGCCTGCCTCACAGCCAAGGGGTTCTCTCAGGTCCATGGGGTTGATTACGACCAGATCTTTGCCCCAGTTGGTCAATTCTCCACTAGCCGGACGCTCTTCAGCTTGGTTGTCCAGCATGGGTGGAAGCTGCATCAGATGGACGTCAGCAATGCTTCCCTCCATGGCTCGCTGGAGGTTGAGGAACTCTACATGGTACACCCTCCAGGCTTTGACGATGGCAATGTGAAGGTTTGGCGGCTGCAAAAGGCCCTCTATGGCATGAAGCAGTCGCCTTGGTATTGGACCTAGGAGATTAGTCGCACGCTCCTTCGAGGTAGCCTCCTGCGTAGTACTGCTGACCTCGTACTATTCATCACCCTATGAGGCCAGACCTTTGCCGTTGTCCTGGTGTACGTTGACGATCTCCTCAACGCGTCACCGGACGCGGCTGCCATCCAGCGCATCAAGGACATGCTACATACCGCCTACCAGATGAAGGATCTTGGGTCTACCCGAGTCTTCCTGGGCATGGAGCTCGAGCATGATCGTTCCCAGGGCATCCTACACGTCCATCAGGCTGCCTATGTACCCACTATGTCCACTCGCTTCACCGAGGAGTTGCCCCTTGTGCTGAGTGCATCCTCACCCATGTCACCCGATGGCCAAGCGAAGCTAAAGAACTCTCACCCAGTTGTTGTGTGGGAGCCAGTTGACATCACATCGTATCAGCAAGTCATCGGATCACTGATGTTCCCGGCGATGACGACTCTCCCAAATATCACGTTCGCCGTCAACCTTCTGGCTAAGTTCTTTCAGGAGCCGCGTCACCTCCACTTCGAGGCCATGATCCGAGTACTGCGCTATGTTTTCTTGACTCTGCGGCAAGGTTCCATGTTCCGTTGACAGCAATCTGTTGTCGCGGTGGCCTACACAGACAGTGACTGGGCCGGGAGTCCGGAAGGTAAGAGCCGCACAGGTTGGATCTTTCTGGTTGGTGGCACAGATGCGTCCTGGTGCGGTGGCAAGCAAGGATGCATTACACGCAACACTGCTGAGGCTGAGTACGTAATCCTTGGTTCACGCGCATGTGAGAGCGTGTGGCTGCATTGTCTCTTGTCCAAGTTGCATAAGTCCATCGCATCTATCACGTTGCATTGTGACAATGAGATTACCATGGCCATCGCCGACAATAACGACATGAATCACACATGCACAAAGCACATCAATGTTGAGTATCACTATGTACGTTTGCTTTTACATGACGACAGCGTCAGCATTGTGTGGGTTAAGACAGCTTGGCAGGTGGCTGGCCTCTTGACCAAGGCACTGAAGCGCAACTCGTTCAAGAAGGCTGTGATTTCCGTTGGCATGCGTCCGTGAGTTGCACTCTTTGTTCTGGCCTTCATCTCCATGTGCCCTAGAGAAGTCTGGCTATTGAATGCATCACTGCCCACCCATGTGCACTACACCTGTGAGTCATGGGGGAGTGTTGGTTTTTTTACATCTCTCATTGTGCTCTATTGTGTCCTCCTGGCTTGTGTACATCGGCATGCAGATGACTGCCGTCGAGACTCAACGCTGCTGGAGTGTTATCCGGTGGAGCCAACGCACGTTGAGGGCTACAGGCAATTTGCTGGAGCCTCTCCCTGCGGCAAAGTGCTCGGCTCCATCAGCAGGCCTCCTCGACGGTCGGGCCACTGGTGATCACTGTCACCGCAGAAGTTGTCTGCATGCGTCTAGCACTAGATCTGACTGTACTATTGCGTCTGCAGCGTCATGCTCTGTCTACTGCCCATGTCTCATGTTGCGTGGCACTGTTTGGCATCATGGACCATCATAGGCATCGTCTGGGTTAGGGCGGCCATAACTCTTTTGTGCTATTTTTCTAGCTGTTTCTGACCGCACGAATGCGTCCGCAGCGTTAGCATTATGGTGTGGTCCGTTTTTCAGGCAACACGGACCACGCCAAGGTTTTGGGCTGTCGGCCTTATGGCAGGGCTCACTGAGAAAACCCTGCCTGCAAGAAAATAGGTCTATGTCTATATTCTGATTGGCTGGTTAGCTCAGTAACAAGCTGTACAGAGCTTGGAGGGAGCTAGAACTTGGAGGGGACTCGCATTGTTGTTCATTCTTCATTCCTAATCAATCACTTTCAGTTTTCAGCTGCTTTCTGGTGCTAACACTGGTGCACGCATTTTTTAGTAGCAAACCCAGAGCATCCTGACTTGGACTCTAGAGCGGCATACTGAGGGGGCAGCAGACTAAGCAACGAGCGTGGAAACCCTCACAGTGCATCAACAATGCTGCTGCCCCAACCTGCTGCCTAGCTTTTCCAGCTCAAATCACCCCATTTTCAAAGCTCCTTCAAAACTCCTTCATCCAAAAATTGGGACAACGCCCTTTTCTAAGATTAGGGACTCTCACGGCCTGAGAGCACCCTGAAAAGGAGGGTGACACCTTGAAGACTTTTCATGACTCGCCAATGTTTTCGGCTCAAGGGAGACACTGCCCACGAACGCGAGAGGCACCGAGGAGCGTAAAGAGAAGGCCAAGGAAGACAATGAGATGAGAGGAGGAAAAGTAGTTGGAAGGAGGAGTGAAGGACTTGTTAGGAACTATTAGAATTCCCTCTTTCACTCCTCGCTCTTGTTTTGTGAGCGGCACTCACATTTCTTGTCATCTCCTTGTATTGAGATTTCCTGTTTTGCTAGATTCTAGTCGATACTTATTGGTATGAGTCACGGCTTAGAAAGACTAGATTCCAAATCCATGCCCTTGTGCTGACCGTGGCGGCCTAGGAAAACAGAAATTAAATCTTTAATGGCCTCACCAATCGTGAGGGCAAGGAGAGTTTTTGGAGGTGATTCCTCCTCAAAGTTGTGGGGTGATCCTTACAATGGTCTTCACGTGCTAGTTGCATGAGCAACGAGATGACAAGTGTCAGACTGTCCAAGACCAACAAGGGCAAGGTGGTGGCGGCTTCACCACACGTCCTCAGTAGAATCCAATTTTTGGGAGCCGCCATCGTGAGCACGATTGCCAAACCAGAGGCAACCAAATCGTTGAAGGCAACCGGTGCCAACCTCGGCAACACCAGGAAGCGTATGGATGCAGGAAAAGTGCTCGACGAGCACTTTTCGACGCACACATGGATGACCCCCGTGCGACGGTCGACGTGCTCGAGGAGGATTATGGGGCGGGGATCCCGACGAAGAGCACGACGTAGACGATGGCGAAGGCGACAAGGATCACGATCAT
The DNA here is from genome assembly GCA_023375785.1 of Penium margaritaceum. NCBI lineage: Eukaryota > Viridiplantae > Streptophyta > Zygnematophyceae > Desmidiales > Peniaceae > Penium > Penium margaritaceum. The sequence goes on from SZWC01018626.1 coordinate 48,426, forward strand.
CTCCATTGTCATGATGTGAACTCGAGCCGATCGCTCAAGAAGAGTAAGGTGCTCGGCGCATCACCTGAAGCTGCCGACAGCAGCGAGACTGCCGAGAGTAGTAAAGGCGTCAAAAGCAGCCACACGGGAAGTTCTCGCAAGAATGAGCGGGACGACGTCACCGTAAAGGCAATTCGCGATGACCACCGAAGGCTTGCTGAGTTGGCCGATGAGGCGACGGGCCGACTCAAGATCACCATCGATGGTGGAGGTGTGGCACCACCTGGAGGAGTGGAGGCGGACCCCCATTCCTACGATGTGGCCACAATGGGGCAGACCAGCGCCGACTTGAGCGTTGTTGCTGATGACAGCCTCCTCCGGAAGGTGGACTCCTAGGAGGCGTGTATGTGAATTGTGCCCTCCTATAGTGGGTAAAGGTGCATGGAAAACGTGGGGCCCTGGAGGCTATCACCGATACTCTGACAACATTAGAGCTCAAGTTTGCATTCACCAACCTACTGATCCACGTCGGGCAGAGCATCACGGACCTCCATCGTGATCGCCAGCTGCAGCGCTCGGTCGCCCATGAGGCAAGCCGCCGATGCAATAACCTCAAGAAGGCGTTGTAGAGCGTGACCCAGGTGCGGAAGCAATAGCAAGCGCAACGCGTAGTAGGTGCTGATGCCACTGCTGGTGGCAAGGACAATTTTCCTACCTTGACTACATCGGGGCCGGTCATGAACACGTCCTTCCTCTACAGTGTGGAGATCTCCCAGAAGGGCGTGAAGCTGACCGATTGGCCAAATCGCATGGAGCACGTTCTACGTGTCCACAAGTCTCCGTCAGTGGGGCAATCTTACCATGACGCGGCTTGAAGACAAGCTCTTCAAGTATGTGGTCAAGGAATGGGGTGCATAGTAGCAGCACCTTGAGTGGAAACCCATGTTGTGGGAGGGTTTCTACAGGATCATGCGTAAGAAGTGCACCCAGCGTGAGGAGGTATAGCGTACCTTCCACAAGATCAAGGACTTCAGGCAGCTTGGTTGCTCACTCCACGCCTACTTGGGCAAGTGCACTACACTCGTGGAGGAAGCTGAAAGCTTCACCGAGGGCGATGGGAATCAAACCTTCAAGTACACGGAGTGCATGATGCTGGAGAACTTGCGTGATGGTCTTGCCAGCAAGAAGTTGAAGGATAAGACCACCACAATGGCAGCCAGCCAGCCTTGGACAAGCTGGAGGGTGTTGCGGAACTATATGAGTGAAGTGTATTGGGTGAACCCGAAGTACTACTTGGAAGCACGGTCAAACATGCGTGTACAACAAGGCCGCAACATGCGCATGGAAGCTATGGGGGCTGGAGGAGCTGCCGGACAGCGGGGCGGGGCCAAGGACATGCAGCCGCAAACCCTCCAGTCAAGAAGACTGGCGGGTACAAGACCCCAAACCACAAGCGTAACCGCAATAATGACGAGTGTAGGCAGCGCGTGAGCATCGCAACACAACCTTCTGCGACGGACTCCGCCACAACTGCATGTAGTCAGCCCACTTTAGGGCCTAGTGTCCTAAGGCTGCTGGTGGTGGGAAAGAGGCCACACCGTTAGCCACAACAGTAGTACCTTGTGGGGATATTGCAAAAAGAGGCCGCAAACAAGGCCGTAGACAGGGCAACAGTTGCGGCAATGGACTCGGCCTCGGAAACGGGCAAGGTCGTGGCGCGGGTTTTCCTCACCCGTGAGTGACGTTAGTGGGGACCACTCATAGGTAAAATTAGATCACAAGTGTGGGTTCATGTTTTTAGACAAAGATGTTAAGCAATATGAGTTTTTGACGAGTTAAAACTTCTCTGTTTTCTCTCCTCTAATTGAACCTCATTCTATGCTTTCTGACCGCCATTGCCCACTAAACCTTGCATATTCAGATGAGATGCGTGATCAAACATGCTTAGTGGTGGCGATGCCAACCACTATGCAAGAGTTGTACAATGCACTGATTGAAGCAAGCACCCTGAATGCAGTGAGTTCAATCATGTTTGCGGTACCATTTGTCAACGATTTCAACCCAGTCAGATTTAAGGATTGGCAGGTGCTAGCGGAATTAGAACGTTCCCACAAGATATGGACTCTAGTCAGTGAATCATGGGAGTTGCGGCGCCCGTCGTACCGATTCCATGTTTATCACACACTCGGCTTGCCGTCATCGAGCCTGTTCACTCGGAAGATAAGAGGTAACATGATGCAGTTCAAAGGACACCCAGTTGGTGCTCCCATGAACGTTCTGTCAACCGGCCTGAGGCAAACGGACTAGAAAACAGGGCCGACACAATAGCACCTGCCGTCCGCTCCTAGCATTTCAGCTAGGAGAAGATATCACCCTCAGGATCACGGTTCCACACTGAGCAGTTCCTAGGCAATCACTTTCTAGCAACTGTGTCCACTTAACACTTGGTCACTTTCGCGCGAGGTGCTAGTCAAAGACTAACTCCTGGGGCTTAGACCAACCAGTGTCTTCTTTATACTGTTCCTTAGTTGGACAACTCTGTGAGGAGCATCTAAGGCCAGATTGTGTAATTAGAATGAGGAATGAGCCTGGTACATATAGTCCTAGGCCTGGCTTCTAAGGTGTGTGGG
>SZWC01018627.1:45484-55927 GCA_023375785.1 Penium margaritaceum
CCCCCCCCCCAGGTCGCGAGCCTACTCTATATTGCGCGTACGAGGATTCAAACCCAGGACCTATCGCTCCAGAATCTAACTCTATAAGCACTAAGCCAACTCACATGGTGCTCATATGATGTCCAAACGACATTATAAGGGTTCCTATGGGGAAAGGGCATAAAATAAGGGGGTGTAATATTATAGGGTAGTTTTCAAAGGTATGAATGATAACAAATTCAGTTTATTCATAAACAATTGACGCAGACTAAGTTTTGAATTTTGCAACTTTGAGCTTGAATAACCTATCAACGATTGCTGCGATTGACCAGCCGTGAGAAGGAGAGTTGACAAGACACAGTGAAACTCTTTTTATGATATTCAATGACACAAGAATATTTTGGCTGGTCATTGTGCATGGTAGCCATACCGTGCCACCACTTATCAAAGGTCTTTGTACTTGCTAGTCGATCCCAAGTATTCCCAAACCATTGTTTCCCCCTCTGACCATTTGTGACTCGTATTACGAGTTGTCAACGTTGACCACACACAGTGGATTTCTCTGGTTAAAGGCAGTACATATGCCTACTTTGGTCGGTCATTGTGCATGGTAGGCACACCGTGCTACTACTGACTGAAGGTCATTGTACTTGGTAGTTGAGAACCGATATTCTCATAGCATTGTTTCCTCTCCTTACCGTTTGTGACTCGTGTTATGGTTGGTCAACGTTGACCACCCATATTGAAATTTTGTGGTAATGACCAGTGACATATGCCTAGTTTGATTTTTTGGTGTGCATATTAGCCACACTGTGCCACTATGTATTGAAGTTCTTTGTCCTTCCTAGTCAATACATATGCTTCCCAAACCATTGTCTCTCCCTCTGACCATTTTGGACTGGCGTTATGAGTTGTCAATGTTGACCACACACAGTGGACTTATTCGGTTGTAGTCAGTGACGTATGCATCCTTTGGTTGGTCACTGTGCACGCTAGCCATACCGTGCCACTGCTTGTTGAAGGTCTTTGTACGTGCTAGTTGATAACTAGTGTTCCCAACCCAATTTTTTCCCCTCTGACCATTTGTGACTCGTGTTATGCGTTTTCAACGTTGACCACATGAAGTAAAATTCTTTCATCATGGTCAGTGACAAATGCATACTTTGGTTGGTCACTGTGCATTGAAGCCACATTCTGCCACTACAGATTGAAGGTATTTGTACTTGCTAGTAGATAACTGGTATTCACAAACCATTACCTTCCACCCTGACCATTTGTGACTCGTGTTGGGAGTTTTCAAAGTTTACCACACTAAGTGACATTATTTGGTCATGGTCAGTGACATATGCCTACTTTGGTTGGTCATCGTGCATGGTCTCCACACTGTGCCACAACGTATTGAAGCCCCTTGTGCTTGCTATGTGATACTTGGTGTTCCCAAACCATTGTTTCCCCCTCTGGCCGTTTGTGACTCGTATTATAAGTTGTCAACGTTGACCACACACAGCGGATTTATTTGGTCAACGGCAGTACATATGCCTACTTTGGTCGGTCATTGTGCATTATAGCCACACCGTGCTACTACTGACTGAAGGTCGTTGTACTTGGTAGTTGAGAACCGATATTCCCATAGCATTGTTTCCTGTCCTGACCGTTTGTGACTCGTGCCATGGTTGGTCAACGTTGACCACCCATATTGAAATTCCCTGGTCATGATCAGTGACATATGCCTAGTTGGGTTGTTTGGTGTGCATGCTAGCCACACCGTGCCACTACGTATTGAAGTTATTTGTCCTTTCTAGTAAATACATAGGCTTCCCAAACCATTTTCTCTCCCTCTGACCACTTGTGACTCGTGTTATGTGTTGTCAATGTTGACCACACATAGTGGAATTATTCGGTCATAGTCAGTGACGTATGCATCCTTTGGTTGGTCACTGTGCACGCTAGCCATACCGTGCCACTGCTTGTTGAAGGTCTTTGTACTTCCTAGTTGATACCTAGTCTTCCCAACCCATTTTTTTCCCCTCTGACCATTTGTGACTCGTATGATGAATTGTCAACATGGACCACACACAGCGGATTTCTTTGGTCAACGGCAGTACATATGCCTACGTTGGTCGGTCATTGTGCATGGTAGGCACACCGTGCTACTATTGACTGAAGGTCATTGTACTTGGTAGTTGAGAACCGATATTCTCATAGCATTGTTTCCTGTCCTGACCGTTTGTGACTCGTGCCATGGTTGGTCAACGTTGACCACCCATATTGAAATTCTCTGGTCATGATCAGTGACATATGCCTAGTTTGGTTGTTTGGTGTGCATATTAGCCACACCGTGCCACTAAGTTATATTTCCATTCTAGTCACTACATTGGCTTCCCAAACCACTGTCTCTCCCTCTGACAATTTGCGACTCGTGTTATGAGTTGTCAATGTTGACCACACATAGTGGACTTATTCGGTCGTAGTCAGAGACGTATGCATCCTTTGGCTGGTCACTGTGCACGCTAGCCATACCGTGCCACTGCTTGTTCAAGGTCTTTGTACATTCTAGTTGATAACTAGTGTTCCCAATCCATTGTTTTCCCCTCTGACCATTTGTGACTCGTATGATGAATTGTCAACATGGACCACACACAGCGGATTTCTTTGGTCAACGGCAGTACATATGCCTACGTTGGTCGGTCATTGTGCATGGTAGGCACACCGTGCTACTATTGACTGAAGGTCATTGTACTTGGTAGTTGAGAACCGATATTCTCATAGCATTGTTTCCTGTCCTGACCGTTTGTGACTCGTGCCATGGTTGGTCAACGTTGACCACCCATATTGAAATTCTCTGGTCATGATCAGTGACATATGCCTAGTTTGGTTGTTTGGTGTGCATATTAGCCACACCGTGCCACTAAGTTATATTTCCATTCTAGTCACTACATTGGCTTCCCAAACCACTGTCTCTCCCTCTGACAATTTGCGACTCGTGTTATGAGTTGTCAATGTTGACCACACATAGTGGACTTATTCGGTCGTAGTCAGAGACGTATGCATCCTTTGGCTGGTCACTGTGCACGCTAGCCATACCGTGCCACTGCTTGTTCAAGGTCTTTGTACATTCTAGTTGATAACTAGTGTTCCCAATCCATTGTTTTCCCCTCTGACCATTTGTGACTCGTATGATGAATTGTCAACATGGACCACACACAGCGGATTTCTTTGGTCAACGGCAGTACATATGCCTACGTTGGTCGGTCATTGTGCATGGTAGGCACACCGTGCTACTATTGACTGAAGGTCATTGTACTTGGTAGTTGAGAACCGATATTCTCATAGCATTGTTTCCTGTCCTGACCGTTTGTGACTCGTGCCATGGTTGGTCAACGTTGACCACCCATATTGAAATTCTCTGGTCATGATCAGTGACATATGCCTAGTTTGGTTGTTTGGTGTGCATATTAGCCACACCGTGCCACTAAGTTATATTTCCATTCTAGTCACTACATTGGCTTCCCAAACCACTGTCTCTCCCTCTGACAATTTGCGACTCGTGTTATGAGTTGTCAATGTTGACCACACATAGTGGACTTATTCGGTCGTAGTCAGAGACGTATGCATCCTTTGGCTGGTCACTGTGCACGCTAGCCATACCGTGCCACTGCTTGTTCAAGGTCTTTGTACATTCTAGTTGATAACTAGTGTTCCCAATCCATTGTTTTCCCCTCTGACCATTTGTGACTCGTATGATGAATTGTCAACATGGACCACACACAGCGGATTTCTTTGGTCAACGGCAGTACATATGCCTACGTTGGTCGGTCATTGTGCATGGTAGGCACACCGTGCTACTATTGACTGAAGGTCATTGTACTTGGTAGTTGAGAACCGATATTCTCATAGCATTGTTTCCTGTCCTGACCGTTTGTGACTCGTGCCATGGTTGGTCAACGTTGACCACCCATATTGAAATTCTCTGGTCATGATCAGTGACATATGCCTAGTTTGGTTGTTTGGTGTGCATATTAGCCACACCGTGCCACTAAGTTATATTTCCATTCTAGTCACTACATTGGCTTCCCAAACCACTGTCTCTCCCTCTGACAATTTGCGACTCGTGTTATGAGTTGTCAATGTTGACCACACATAGTGGACTTATTCGGTCGTAGTCAGAGACGTATGCATCCTTTGGCTGGTCACTGTGCACGCTAGCCATACCGTGCCACTGCTTGTTCAAGGTCTTTGTACATTCTAGTTGATAACTAGTGTTCCCAATCCATTGTTTTCCCCTCTGACCATTTGTGACTCGTATGATGAATTGTCAACATGGACCACACACAGCGGATTTCTTTGGTCAACGGCAGTACATATGCCTACGTTGGTCGGTCATTGTGCATGGTAGGCACACCGTGCTACTATTGACTGAAGGTCATTGTACTTGGTAGTTGAGAACCGATATTCTCATAGCATTGTTTCCTGTCCTGACCGTTTGTGACTCGTGCCATGGTTGGTCAACGTTGACCACCCATATTGAAATTCTCTGGTCATGATCAGTGACATATGCCTACTTTGGTTGGTCACTGTGCACGCTAGCCATACCGTGCCACTGCTTGTTGAAGGTCTTTGTACTTGCTAGTAGATAACTAGTATTCACAAACCATTACCTTCCACCCTGACCATTTGTGACTCGTGTTGTGAGTTGTCAAAGTTTACCACACTTAGTGATGTTATTTGGTCATGGTCAGTGACATATGCCTAATTTGGTTGGTCATCATGCATGGTCTCCACACCGTGCCACAACGTATTGTAGCCCCTTGTGCTTGCTATGTGATACCTGGTGTTCCCAACCCATTGTTTCCCCCTCGGACAATTTGTGACCCATAGTATGGGTTGTCAACGTTGACTACACATAGTAAAGTTATTTGGTCATGGTAAGTGGCACATGCCTAATCTGGTTGGTCATTGTACATGGTAGCCACACCGTTCCACTACTTGTTGAAAGTATTTGCACTTGCTAGTCAATAAATAGCAAAAGGTTTATCTCTTTGACACCAGGTCAGTTTTTGTTTATTTGTTACGCGTAGGTGCCTTCACTGGAATACTCCCTCCCACCCCCCTAGAGGGATGTTCCGTGGACGACCTGGAGGACAGATTTGCGACCGCACTATGACACCGCCCCTACCCCCCCACGGCTTAGGCTCGAAGGTAGAGTTGAGGTATCACAACACGGCTGCCCCCCCCCCAGGTCACGAGCCTACTCTATATTGCGCGTACGAGGACTCAAACCCAGGACCTATCGCTCCAGAATCTAACTCTATAAGCACTAAGCCAACTCACATGGTGCTCATATGATGTCCAAACGACATTATAAGGGTTCCTATGGGGAAAGGGCATAAAATAAGGGGGTGTAATATTATAGGGTAGTTTTCAAATGTATGAATGATAACAAATTCAGTTTATTCATAAACAATTGACGCAGACTAAGTTTTGAATTTTGCAACTTTGAGCTTGAATAACCTATCAACGATTGCTACGATTGACCAGCCGTGAGAATGAGAGTTGACAAGACACAGTGAAACTCTTTTTATGATATTCAATGACACAAGAATCTTTTGGCTGGTCATTGTGCATGGTAGCCATACCGTGCCACCACTTATCAAAGGTCTTTGTACTTGCTAGTCGATCCCAAGTATTCCCAAACCATTGTTTCCCCCTTTGACCATTTGTGACTCGTATTATGAGTTGTCAACGTTGACCACCCATATTGAAATTTTGTGGTCATGATCAGTGACATATGCCTAGTTTGATTGTTTGGTGTGCATATTAACCACACCGTGCCACTATGTATTGAAGTTCTTTGTCCTTCCTAGTCAATACATATGCTTCCCAAACCATTGTCTCTCCCTCTGACCATTTGGGTCTGGCGTTATGAGTTGTCAACGTTGACCACACACAGTGGTCTTATTCGGTTGTAGTCAGTGACGTATGCATCATTTGGTTGGTCACTGTGCACGTTAGCCATACCGTGCCACTGCTTGTTGAAGGTCTTTGTACGTGCTAGTTGATAACTAGTGTTCCCAATCCATTGTTTTCCCCTCTGACCATTTGTGACTGGTGTTGTACGTTTTCAACGTTGACCACATGAAGTTAAATTATTTCGTCATGGTCAGTGACATATGCATACTTTGGTTGGTCACTGTGCATTGAAGCCACATTGTGCCACTACAGACTGAAGGTATTTGTACTTGCTAGTAGATAACTAGTTTTCACAAACCATTACCTTCCACCCTGACCATTTGTGACTCGTGTTGTGAGTTGTCAAAGTTTACCACACTTAGTGATATTATTTGGTCTTGGTCAGTGACATATGCCTAATTTGGTTGGTCATCGTGCATGGTCTCCACACCGTGCCACAACGTATTGTAGCCCCTTGTGCTTGCTATGTGATACCTGGTGTTCCCAACCCATTGTTTCCCCCTCGGACAATTTGTGACCCATAGTATGGGTTGTCAACGTTGACTACCCATTGTAAAGTTATTTGGTCATGGTAAGTGGCACATGCCTAATCTGGTTGGTCATTGTACATGGTAGCCACACCGTTCCACTACTTGTTGAAAGTATTTGCACTTGCTAGTCAATAAATAGCAAAAGGTTTCTTCCTTTGACACCAGGTCAGTTTTTGTTTATTTGTTACGCGTAGGTGCCTTCACTGGAATACTCCCTCCCACCCCCCTAGAGGGATGTTCCGTGGACGACCTGGAGGACAGATTTGCGACCGCATTATGACACCGCCCCTACCCCCCCACGGCTTAGGCTCGAAGGTAGAGTTGAGGTATCACAACACGGCCCCCCCCCCAGGTCACGAGCCTACTCTATATTGCGCGTACGAGGACTCAAACCCAGGACCTATCGCTCCAGAATATAACTCTATAAGCACTAAGCCAACTCACATGGTGCTCATATGATGTCCAAACGACATTATAAGGGTTCCTATGGGGAAAGGGCATAAAATAAGGGGGTGTAATATTATAGGGTAGTTTTCAAAGGTATGAATGATAACAAATTCAGTTTATTCATAAACAATTGACGCAGACTAAGTTTTGAATTTTGCAACTTTGAGCTTGAATAACCTATCAACGATTGCTGCGATTGACCAGCCGTGAGAAGGAGAGTTGACAAGACACAGTGAAACTCTTTTTATGATATTCAATGACACAAGAATATTTTGGCTGGTCATTGTGCATGGTAGCCATACCGTGCCACCACTTATCAAAGGTCTTTGTACTTGCTAGTCGATCCCAAGTATTCCCAAACCATTGTTTCCCCCTCTGACCATTTGTGACTCGTATTATGAGTTGTCAACGTTGACCACACACAGTGGATTTCTCTGGTCAAAGGCAGTACATATGCCTACTTTGGTCGGTCATTGTGCATGGTAGGCACACCGTGCTACTACTGACTGAAGGTCATTGTACTTGGTAGTTGAGAACCGATATTCTCATAGCATTGTTTCCTNAGCCACACCGTGCCACTATGTATTGAAGTTCTTTGTCCTTCCTAGTCAATACATATGCTTCCCAAACCATTGTCTCTCCCTCTGACCATTTGGGACTGGCGTTATGAGTTGTCAATGTTGACCACACACAGTGGTCTTATTCGGTTGTAGTCAGTGACGTATGCATCCTTTGGTTGGTCACTGTGCACGCTAGCCATACCGTGCCACTGCTTGTTGAAGGTCTTTGTACGTGCTAGTTGATAACTAGTGTTCCCAATCCATTGTTTTCCCCTCTGACCATTTGTGAATGGTGTTGTGCGTTCTCAACGTTGACCACATGAAGTGAAATTATTCCGTCATGGTCAGTGACATATGCATACTTTGGTTGTTCACTGTGCATTGAAGCCACATTGTGCCACTACAGACTGAAGGTATTTGTACTTGCTAGTAGATAACTAGTATTCACAAACCACTACCTTCCACCCTGACCATTTGTGACTCGTGTTGTGAGTTGTCAAAGTTTACCACACTTAGTGACATTATTTGGTCATGGTCAGTGACATATGCCTACTTTGGTTGGTCATCGTGCATGGTCTCCACACTGTGCCACAACGTATTGAAGCCCCTTGTGCTTGCTATGTGATACTTGGTGTTCCCAAACCATTGTTCCCCCCTCTGACCATTTGTGACTCGTGTCATGCATTTTCAACGTTGACCACATGAAGTGAAATTCTTTCGTCATGGTCAGTGACATGTGCATACTTTGGTTGGTCACTGTGCATTGAAGCCACATTGTGCCACTACAGACTGAAAGTATTTGTACTTGCTAGTAGATAACTAGTACTCACAAACCACTACCTTCCACCCTGACCATTTGTGACTCGTGTTGTGAGTTGTCAAAGTTTACCACACTTAGTGACATTATTTGGTCTTGGTCAGTGACATATGCCTACTTTGGTTGGTCATCGTGCATGGTCTCCACACTGTGCCACAACGTATTGAAGCCCCTTGTGCTTGCTATGTGATACTTGGTGTTCCCAAACCATTGTTCCCCCCTCTGACCATTTGTGACTCGTGTCATGCATTTTCAACGTTGACCACATGAAGTGAAATTCTTTCGTCATGGTCAGTGACATGTGCATACTTTGGTTGGTCACTGTGCATTGAAGCCACATTGTGCCACTACAGACTGAAAGTATTTGTACTTGCTAGTAGATAACTAGTACTCACAAACCACTACCTTCCACCCTGACCATTTGTGACTCGTGTTGTGAGTTGTCAAAGTTTACCACACTTAGTGACATTATTTGGTCTTGGTCAGTGACATATGCCTACTTTGGTTGGTCATCGTGCATGGTCTCCACACTGTGCCACAACGTATTGAAGCCCCTTGTGCTTGCTATGTGATACTTGGTGTTCCCAAACCATTGTTCCCCCCTCTGACCATTTGTGACTCGTGTCATGCATTTTCAACGTTGACCACATGAAGTGAAATTCTTTCGTCATGGTCAGTGACATGTGCATACTTTGGTTGGTCACTGTGCATTGAAGCCACATTGTGCCACTACAGACTGAAAGTATTTGTACTTGCTAGTAGATAACTAGTACTCACAAACCACTACCTTCCACCCTGACCATTTGTGACTCGTGTTGTGAGTTGTCAAAGTTTACCACACTTAGTGACATTATTTGGTCTTGGTCAGTGACATATGCCTACTTTGGTTGGTCATCGTGCATGGTCTCCACACTGTGCCACAACGTATTGAAGCCCCTTGTGCTTGCTATGTGATACTTGGTGTTCCCAAACCATTGTTCCCCCCTCTGACCATTTGTGACTCGTGTCATGCATTTTCAACGTTGACCACATGAAGTGAAATTCTTTCGTCATGGTCAGTGACATGTGCATACTTTGGTTGGTCACTGTGCATTGAAGCCACATTGTGCCACTACAGACTGAAAGTATTTGTACTTGCTAGTAGATAACTAGTACTCACAAACCACTACCTTCCACCCTGACCATTTGTGACTCGTGTTGTGAGTTGTCAAAGTTTACCACACTTAGTGACATTATTTGGTCTTGGTCAGTGACATATGCCTACTTTGGTTGGTCATCGTGCATGGTCTCCACACTGTGCCACAACGTATTGAAGCCCCTTGTGCTTGCTATGTGATACTTGGTGTTCCCAAACCATTGTTCCCCCCTCTGACCATTTGTGACTCGTGTCATGCATTTTCAACGTTGACCACATGAAGTGAAATTCTTTCGTCATGGTCAGTGACATGTGCATACTTTGGTTGGTCACTGTGCATTGAAGCCACATTGTGCCACTACAGACTGAAAGTATTTGTACTTGCTAGTAGATAACTAGTACTCACAAACCACTACCTTCCACCCTGACCATTTGTGACTCGTGTTGTGAGTTGTCAAAGTTTACCACACTTAGTGACATTATTTGGTCTTGGTCAGTGACATATGCCTACTTTGGTTGGTCATCGTGCATGGTCTCCACACTGTGCCACAACGTATTGAAGCCCCTTGTGCTTGCTATGTGATACTTGGTGTTCCCAAACCATTGTTTCCCCCTCTGACCGTTTGTGACTCGTATTATGAGTTGTCAACGTTGACCACACACAGCGGATTTCTTTGGTCAAAGGCAGTACATGTGCCTACTTTGGTTGGTCATTGTGCATGGTAGCCACACCGTGCTGCTACTGACTGAGGGTATTTGTACTTGGTAGTTGAGACCCAATATTCCATAGCATTGCTTCCTGTCCTGACCGTTTGTGACTCGTGTTATGGTTGGTCAACGTTGACCACCCATACTGAACTTCTCTTGTCATGATCAGCGACATATGCCTAGTTTGGTTGTTTGGTGTGCATATTAGCCACACTGTGCCACTATGTATTGGCGTTATTTTTCCTTTCTAGTCAATACATAGGCTTCCCAAACCATTTTCTCTCCCTCTGACCATTT
>SZWC01018628.1:0-24897 GCA_023375785.1 Penium margaritaceum
CACAACTCTGGCACAACTCTGCCACAACTCAGGCACTACTCTGGCACAACTCCAGCTATACTCTCGCACAAATATGGCACAACTATGGCACAACTCTGGCACAACTCTGGCACAACTCTGGCACAACTCTGGAACAACTATGGCACAATTCTGGCACATCTCTAACACAACTCTGGCACAAATATGGCACATTTATGGCACAACTCTGGCACAAATCTGGCACAACTTTGGCACAAATCTCACACAACTCTGACACAATTCTGGCACAACTCTGCCACAACTCTGGCACAAATCTGGCACGACTCTGGCACAACTCTGGCACAATTCTGGCACAACTATGTCACATCTCTGGCACAACCCTGGCACGACTCTGGCACAACTCTGGTACAAATCTGGCACAACTCTGGCACAACTCTAGCACAACTCTGGCACAACTCTGGCACAAATCTGGCACGACTCTGGCACAACTCTGGCACAATTCTGGCACAACTATGTCACATCTCTGGCACAACCCTGGCACGACTCTGGCACAACTCTGGTACAAATCTGGCACAACTCTGGCACAACTATGGCACAATTCTGGCACGACTCTGGCACAACTCTGGCACAACTCTGGCACAAATCTGGCACAACTCTGGTACAACTCTGTCATAACTCTAGCACAACTCTGGCACAACTCTGGCACAACTCTGGCACGACTCTGACACAACTATGGCACAACTGTGACATGACTCTGGCACAACTCTGGCACAACTCTGGCATAACTCTGGCACACCTTTGGCACAATGGTGACATTCTTTGGTCATGGTCGGTGACATATGCATACCCTGATTGGTCATCGTGCATGGTATCCACACCGTGCTACAACGTACTGAAGGTCATTGTGCTTGCTAGTTCATACCTGGTGTTCCCAAACAGTTGTTTCCCCCTCTGACTATTTGTGACTCGTATTATGAGCTATCAATGTTGACAATACACATCGGATTTCTTTGGTCAAATGCAGTACATATGCCTACTCTCGTCGGTCATTGTGCATGGTAGCCACACCGTGCTGCTTCTGATTAAAGGTCGTTGTACTTGCTAGTTGAGAACTGATATTCCCGGACCATTGTTTCCCCATCTGACCGTTTGTGACTCGTGTCATGGTTGGTGAAAGTTGACCACCCATATTGAATTTCTTTGGTCATGGTCAGTGACATATGCCTAGTTTGGTTGTTTGGTGTGCACAGTAAGCACACCGTGTCATTACGTATTGAAGTTATTCGTCCTTTGTAGTCCATGCTTAGGGTTCCCAACCCGTTGTCTCTCCCTCTGACCATTCGTGAATTGTGTTATGAGTTGTCAATGTTGACCACACATAGTGGACTTCTTCCGTCATATTCAGTGACGTATTCTTCCTTTGGTTCGTCACTGTGTATGCTAGCCACACCGTGCCACTACTTGTTGAAGTTATGCATACTTTCTAGTTGATAACTAGTGTTCCCAGTCCATTGTTTCCCCCTCTGACCATTTGTGACTCGTGTGATGAGTTTTCAATGTTGACCACACATCGTGAAACACTTTGGTCATGGTTAGTGGCATATGCCTAGTTTGGTTTGTCATTATACGTGGCAACCACGCCGAGTCACTACGTATTAAAGGTCTTTGTGCTTTCTAGTTGATAGCTAGTGTTCCCAAACCATTGTTACCACCTCTGACTATCAGTGACTTGTGTTGTGAGTTGTCAACGCTGACCACATGAAGTGAAATTCGTTGATCATGGTCAGTGACATATGCATACTTTGGTTGGTCACTATGCATGGTAGCCACGCTGTGCCACTACATGTTGAAGGTATTTGTACTTGCTAGTCGATAACTAGTATTCAAAAACCAATATCTTCCACCCTGACCATTTGTGACTTGTCTTATGAGTTGTCAGAGTTTACCACACTCAGTGACATTATTTGGTCATGGTCAGTGACATATGCCTACTTTGGTTGGTCATCGTGTATGGTATCCACACCATGCCACAACGTATCGAAGGTCCTTGTGCTTGCTAGTTGATACCTTGTATTCCCAAACCATTGTCTCCCCCTCTGACCATTAATAACTCTTATTATGAGTTGTATACCCAGACCACACACAGTGGATTTCTTTGGTCAAAGGTAGTACATACGCCTACTTTGGTCGGTCATTGTACATGGTAGCCACACCGTGCTTATACTGATCGAAGGTCGCTGTACTTGCTAGTTGTGAACTGATATTCACAGACCATTTTTTCCACCTCTCACCGTTTGTGACTCGTGTTATGGTTGGTGACTTTTGACCACCCATATTGGAATTCTTTCATCATGGTCGATGACATATGCCTAGTTTTGTTGTTTGATGTGCATAGTAGTAGCCACACCGTGCCACTTCGCATTGAAGATCTTTGTCCCTTATAGTCAATACATAGGGTTGCCAAACCATTGTCTCTCCCTTTGGCCATTTGTGACTCGTGTTGTGAGTTGTCAATGTTGACCATACATAGTGGACTTCTTCAGTCATAGTCAGTGACGTGTGCATCTTTTGGTTGGTCACTGTGCACACTAGCCATTCCGTGCCACTGCTTGTTGAAAATCTTTCTACTTGCTAGTTGATAACTAATGTTCCCAACCCATGGCTTCCCCCACTGACCATTTTTGACTCATGTTATGAGTTTTCAACGTTGACCACACACAGTGAAATCCGTTTGGTCATGGTTTGTGACATATGCCTACTTTGGTTTGTCACTGTACATGGTTACCGCGCCGTGTCATTACGTATCAAAGGTCTTTGTGCTTTCTTGTTGACAGCTAGTGTTCCCAACCCATTGGTAGCCCCCTCTGACTATCTGTGACTCGTGTTGTAAGTTGTAAATGTTGACCACATGAAGTGAAATTCTTTGTTCATGGTCAGTGATATATGCATACCTTGGTTGGTCACTGTGCATTGTAGCCACACAGTACCACTACATATTAAAGGTATCTGTACTTGCTAGACGATAACTAGATTCACAAACCATTATCTTCCACCCTGGCCATTTCTGACTCGTGTTATGAGTTGTCAAAGTTTATCATACATAGTGACATTTTTTGGTCATGGTCAGTGACATATGCCTACTTTGGTTGGTCATCGTGCATGGTATCCACACCGTGCCACAACGCTTTGAAGCTCCTTGTGCTTGCTATTTGATACTTGGTGTTCCAAAACCATTGTTTCCCCCTCTGAACATTTGTGACTGGTATTATGAGTTGTTAACGTTGACCACGCACAGCGGATTTCTTTCGTCAAAGGCAGTACATATGCCTATTTTGGTCGGTCATTGTGCATGGTAGCCACACCGTGTTACTACTAACTGAAGGTCGTTGTACTTGCTAGTTGAGAACTGATATTCCCATAGCATTGTTTCATCCCCTGGCGGTTTTTGACTCGTGTTATGGTTGGTCAACGTTGACCACCCATATTGGAATTCTCTGGTCATGGTCAGTGACATATGCCGAGTTTGGTTGTTTGGTGTGCATATTAGCCACATCGTGCTACTGCGTATTGAAACTCTTTGTCCTTTCTAGTCAATACATAGGCTTCCCAAACCATTGTCTCTCCCTCTGACCATTTGAGACTCGTGTTATTAGCTGTCAATGTTGACCACACATAGTGGACTTCTTCGGTCATAGTCAGTGACGTATGCATCCATTGGTTGGTCACTGTGCACACTAGCCACACCATGTCACTACTTGTTGATAACATTTCTACTTGCTAGTTGATAACTAGTGTTCCCAACCCATGGTTTCCCCCACTGACCACTTGTGACTCGTGTTATGAGTTTTCAACGTTGACCACACACTGTGAAATCCGTTTGGTCATGGTTTGTGACATATGCCTACTTTGGTTTGTCTCTGTACACGGTTACTACGCCGTGTCACTATTTATCGAAGGTCTTTGTGCTTTCTAGCTGATAGCTAGTGTTCATAGACCGTTGTTAGCCCCTCNCCATGTCACTACTTGTTGATAACATTTCTACTTGCTAGTTGATAACTAGTGTTCCCAACCCATGGTTTCCCCCACTGACCACTTGTGACTCGTGTTATGAGTTTTCAACGTTGACCACACACTGTGAAATCCGTTTGGTCATGGTTTGTGACATATGCCTACTTTGGTTTGTCTCTGTACACGGTTACTACGCCGTGTCACTATTTATCGAAGGTCTTTGTGCTTTCTAGCTGATAGCTAGTGTTCATAGACCGTTGTTAGCCCCTCTGAATATCTGTGACTCGTGTTGTGAGTTCTCAACATTGACCACATGAAGTGAATATCTTTGGTCATGGTCAGTGACATATGCATACTTTGGTTGGTCAATGTGCATTGTAGCCGCACTTTGCCACTACATATTGAAGGTATTCGTACGTGCTAGTCGATAACTAGTATTTATAAAATATTATCTTCCACTCTCACCATTTGTGACTCGTGCTATGAGATGTCAAAGTTTACCACACATGCTGACATTCTTTGGTCATGGTCAGTGACATATGCATACCTTGGTTGGTCATCGTGCATGGTATCCAACCCGTGCCACAATGTACTGAAGGTCATTGTGCTTGCTAGTTGATGCCTGGTGTTCCCAAACAATTATTTCCCCCTCTGACTATTTGTGACTCGTATTATGAGCTGTCAACGTTGACCATACACATCGGATTTCTTTGGTCAAAGGCGGTACATATGCCTACTCTAGTCGGTCATTGTGCATGGTAGCCACACCGTGCTACTGCTGATTGAAGGTCGTTGTACTTGCTAGTTGAGAGCTGATATTCCCGGACCATTGTTTCCCCCTGTGACCATTTGTGACTCGTGTTATGGTTGGTGAACGTTGACCACCCATATTGAAATTCTCTGGTCATGGTCAGTGACATATGCCTAGTTTGGTTGTTTGGTGTGCATAGTAAACACACCGTGCCACTACGTAATGAAGTTATTTGTCCTTTGTAGTCCATGCATAGGGTTACCAACCCATTGTATCTCCCTCTGACCATTCGTGACTGGTGTTATGAGTTGTCAATGTTGACCACACATAGTGGAGTTCTTCCCTCATAGTCAGTGACGTATTCTTCCTTTGGTTGGTCACTTTTCATACTAGCCACACCGTGCCAGTACTTGTTGAAGTTCTGCATACTTTCTAGTTGACAACTAGTGTTCCCAGGCCATTATTTCCCCCTCTGACCGATTGTGACTCGTGTGATGAGTTTTCAGTGTTGACCACACACCGTGAAACACTTTGGTCATGGTTAGTGACATATTACTAGTTTGGTTTGTCACTGTACGTGGTAACCACGCCGAGTCACTATGTATTGAAGGTCTTTGTGCTTTCTAGTTGATAGCTAGTGTTCCCAAACCACGCTGTGCCACTACATGTTGAAGGTATTTGTACTTGCTATTCAATAACTAGTATTCACAAACCATTATCTTCCACCCTGACCATTTGTGACTCGTCTTATGAGTTGCCAGAGTTTACCACACTTACTGACATTATTTGGTCATGGTCAGTGACATATGCCTACTTTGGTTGGTCATCGTGTATGGTATCCACACTGTGCCACAACTTATCGAAGGTCCTTGTGCTTGCTAGTTTATACCTTGTATTCCCAAACCACTATCTCCCCCTCTGACCATTTATGGCTCCTATTATGAGCTGTCAACGTTGACCACACACAACGGATTTCTTTGGTCAAAGGTTGTACATATGCCTACTTTGGTCGGTCATTGTGCATGGTAGCCACACCGTGCTTATACTGATCGAAGGTCGCTATACTTGCTAGTTGAGAACTGATATTCACAGACCATTTGTTCCCCATCTGACCATTTGTGACTCGTGTTATGGTTGTTGACTGTTGACCACCCATATTGAAATTCTTTCATCATGGTCGGTGACATATGCCTAGTTTTCTTGTTTGGTGTGCATAGTAGTAGCCACACCGTGCCACTACGCATTGAAGATCTTTGTCCCTTCTAGTCAATACATAGGGTTGCCAAACCATTGTCTCTCCCTTTGACCATTTGTGACTCGTGTTATGAGTTATCAATGTTGACCATACATAGTGGACTTCTTCGGTCATAGTCAGTGACCTGTGCATCCTTTGGTTGGTCACTGTGCACACTAGCCACACCGTGCCACTACTTGTTGAAAAGCTTTCTACTTGCTAGTTGATAACTAGTGCTCCCAACGCATGGTTTCCCCCACTGACCATTTGTGAATGGTGTTATGAGTTTTCAACGTTGACCACACACAGTGAAATCCGTCTGGTCATGGTTTGTGACATATTCATACTTTGGTTTGTCACTGTACATGGTAACCGCGCCGTGTCATTACGTATCAAAGCTCTTTGTGCTTTCTTGTTGACAACTAGTGTTCCCAATCCATTGGTAGCACTCTCTGACTATCTGTTACTCGTATTGTGAGTTGTAAATGTTGACCACATGAAGTGAAATTCTTCGTTCATGGTCAGTGACATATGCATACTTTGGTTGGTCACTGTACATCGTAGCCACACTGTGCCACTACATATTGGAGGTATTTGTACTTGCTCGACGATAACTAGTATTCACAAACCATTATCTTACACCCTGGCCATTTGTGACTCGTGTTATGCATTGTCAAAGTTTATCACACTTAGTGACATTATTTGGTCATGGTCAGTGACATATGCCTACTTTGGTTGGTCATCATGCATGGTATCCACACCGTGCCACAACGTTTTTAAGCTCCTTGTGCTTGCTGTTTTATACTTGGTGTTCCCAAACCATTATTTCCCCCTCTGACCATTTGTGACTGGTATCATGAGTTGTCAACGTTGACCACACACCGCAGATTTCTTTGGTCAAAGGCAGTACATATGCCTATTTTGGTCGGTCATTGTGCATGGTAGCCACACCGTGTTACTATTGATTGAAGGTCGTTGTACTTGCTAGTTGAGAACTGATATTCCCATAGCATTGTTTCATCCCCTGACCGTTTGTGACTCGTGTTATGGTTGGTCAACGTTGACCTCCCATATTGGAATTATTTGGTCATGGTCAGTGACATATGTCTAGTTTGTTTGTTTGGTGTGCATAGTAGCCACACCGTGCCACTACGTATTGAAGTTATTTGTCCTTTGTATTCCATGCCTATGGTTCCCAAACCATTGTCTCTCCCTCTGACCATTTGTGACTCGTGTTATGAGTTGTGAATGTCGACCACGCATACTGGATTTCTTCGGTCATATTCAGTGACGTATTCATTATTTGCTTGGTCACTGTGCACGCTACCCAAACCTTGCCACTACTTGTTGAAATTCTTTGTACTTGCTAGTTGATAACTAGTGGTCCAAATCCATTGTTTCCCCATCTGACCATTTGTGACTCGTGTTATGAGATTTCAATATTGACCACACACTGTGAAATTCGTTTGGTCATGGCTAGTGACATATCCCTAGTCTGGTTTGTCACTGTACGTGGTTACCACGCCGTGTCACTACGTATTGAAGGTCTTTGTTCTTTCTAGTTGATAGCTAGTGTTCCCAAACCATTGTTAAACCCCCCTCCTCCCTGACAATCAGTGCCTCGTGTTGTGAGTTGTCAACGCTGACCATATGAAGTGAAATTCGTCGGTCATGGTCAGTGACATATGCATAATTTGGTTGGTCACTGTGCATGGTGGCCACGCTTTGCCAGTACATATTGAAGGTATTTGTACTTGCTAGTCAATATCTAGTATCCACATGCCATTACCTTCCATCTTGACCATTTGTGATTCGTGTTATGAGTTATCAGAGTTTACCACACTTAGTGACATCATTTGGTCATGGCCAGTGACATATGCCTACTTTGGTTGGTCATCATGCATGGTATCCACACCGTGCCACAAATTATTGAAATTTCTTGTGCTTGCTAGTTGATACCTGGTGTTTATTTGTCGTTTCAAGTCGGTACATAGGGTTCCCAAACCATTGTCTATCCCTCTGACCATAGTGACTCGTGTTATGAGTTGTCGATGTTGACCACACATAGTGGACTTCTTCGGTCATAGTCAGTGACGTATGCATCCTTTGGTTGGTCATTGTGCACACTAGCCACACCGTACCACTGCTTGTTGAAGGTCTCTGTACTTGCTAGTTGATAACTAGTGTTCCCAACCCATTGTTTCCCCCTCTGACCATCTGTGACTTGGGTTATGCGTTTTTAACGTTGACCACAAACTGTTACATTCTTTTGGTCATGGTTAGTAACATATGCCTACTTTGGTTTGTCAATGTACATGGTTACCACGCCTTGTCACTACGTATCGAAGGTCTATGTGCTTTCTAGTTGATAGCTAGTGTTCCCAAACCATTGTTACCCCCTCTGAATATCTGTGACTCGTGTTGTGAGTTGTCAACATTGACCACTTGAAGTAAAATGCTTTGGTCATGGTCAGTGATATATGCATACTTTGATTGGTCACTGTGCAAGTGAAGCTACACTGTGCCACTGCATATTGAATGTATTTGTACTTGCTAGTCAATAACTAATATTTAGAAACAATAATCTTCCACTATGACCATTTGTGACTCGTGTTATGAGTTGTCAAATATTACCATACATGGTGACATTCTTTGGATATGGTCAATGACATATTGTTGGTCATCGTGCATGGTATCCACACCGTGCCACAACATAGTGAAGGTCATTGTCCTTGCTAGTTGACACATGGTCTTCCCAAATAATAGTTTCCCCCCTTTGAATAGTTGTGACTCGTATTATGACTTGTCAATGTTGACCATACACAGCGGATTTATTTGGTCAAAGGAAGTACATATGCCTAATCTGGCCGGTCATTGTGCATGGTAGCCACACCGTGCTACTACTGATTGAAGGTCGTTGTACTTGCTAGTTCAGAACTGATATTCCCAGACCATTGTTTCCCCCTCTGATCATTTGTGACTCGTGTTATGGGTGGTGAACGCTGACCACCCATATTGAAATTATTTGGTCATGGTCAGTGACATATGCCTAGTTTGGTTGTTTGGTGTACATAGTAGCCACACTGTGCCACTAGGTATTGAAGTTATTTGTCCTTTATAGTCCATGCATAGGGTTCCCAACCCATTGTCCCTCCCTCTGACCATTCGGGACTCTTGGTATGAGTTGTCAATGTTGACCACACATAGCAGACTTCTTCTGTCATAATCAGTGACATATTCATCCTTTGGTTGGTCAATGAGCACTCTAGCCACACCGTGCCACTGCTTGTTGAAGTTCTTCATACTTGCTAGTTGATAACAAGTGTTCCCATCCCATTGTTTCCCCTCTGACCATTTGTGACTCGTGTGATGAGTTTTCAACGTTGACCACACACCGTGAAATTCTTTGGTCATGGTTAGTGACACATGCCTAGCTTGGTTTGTCACTGTACATGGTTACCACGCCGTGTCACCACGTATTGAAGGTCTTTGTACTTTCTAGTTGATAGCTAGTGTTCCCAAACCATTGTTTTCCCCCTCTGACTATTAGTGGCTCGTGTTGTGGGTTGTCAACGCTGACCACATGAAGTGAAATTCGTTGGTCATTGTCAGTGACATATGCATACTTTGGTTGGTCACTGTGCATGGTAGCCACGCAGCGCCACTACATATTGAAGGTATTTGTACGTGCTAGTTGATAACTAGTATTCACAAACCATTATCTTCCACCCATACCATTTGTGACTCGTGTTATGAGTTGGCAGAGTTTACCACACTTAGTGACATTATTTGGTCATGGTCCGTGACATATGCCTACTTTGGCTGTTCATCGTGCATGGTATCTACACCGTGCCACAACTTATTGAAGGTCCTTGTGCTTGCTAGTTGATACCTGGTGTTCCCAACCCATTGTCTCCCCATCTGACCATTTGTGACTCCTATTATGAGTTGTCAACGCTGACCACACACCGCGGATTTCTTTGGTCAAAGGTAGTACATATGCCTACTTTGGTCGGTCATTGTGCATGGTAGCCACACCGTGCTTATACTGATTGAAGGTCACTGTACTAGCTAGTTGAGAACTGATACTCACAGACCATTGTTTCCCCCTCTGACCATTTGTGACTCGTGTTATGGTTTGTGAATGTTGACCACCCATATTGGAATGCTTTCACCATGGCCGGTGACATATGCCTAGTTTGGCTGCTTTATGTGCATAGTAGCCACACGGTGCCACTACGCATTGGATTTATTTGTCCTTTATAGTCAATACATAGGGTTCTCAAACCATTGTCTCTCCCTCTAACCATCTGTGACTCGTGTTATGAGTTGTCAATGTTGACCATACATATTGGACTTCTTCCGTCATAGTCAGTGACGCATGCATCCTCTGGTTGGTAACTGTGCACGCTAGCCACACCGTGCCACTACTTGTTGAAAATCTTTCTACTTGCTAGTTGATAACCAGTGTTTCCAACCCATGGTTTCCCCCACTGACCAGCTCTGACTCGTGTTATGAGTTTTCAACATTGACCACACACTGTAAAATCCATTTGGTCATGGTTTGTGACATATGCCTAATTTGGTTTGCCACTATACGTGGTTACCACGCCGTCTCATTACATATCGACGGTCCTTGTGCTTTCTTGTTGACAGTTAGTGTTCCCAAACCATTGTTAGCCCCCCTTAGACTACATGTGACTCGTGTTGTGGGTTCAAAAGATTGACAACATGAAGTGAAATTATTTGTTCATGGTCATTGACATATACATACTTTGGTTGGTCAATGTGCACTGAAGCCACATCGTGCCAATACATATTGAAGGTATTTGTACTTGCTAGTCGATAACTAGTATTCACAGACCATTATCGTCCACCCTGACCATTTGTGACTCGTGTTATAAGTAGTTAACGTTTACCACACTTTGTGACATTATTTGGTCATGGTCAGTGACATATGCCTACTTTGGTTGGTCATCGTGCATGGCATCCACACCATGCCACAACGTTTTGAAGCTCCTTGTGCTTGCCATTTGATACTTGGTGTTCGAAAACCATTGTTTCCCCCTCTGACCATTTGTGACTCGTATTATGAGTTGTCAACGTTGACCACACACATCGGATTTCTTTGGTCAAAGGTAGTACACATGCCTACTTTGGTCGGTCATTGTGCATGGTAGCCACACCATGCTTATACTGATTGAAGGTCGTTGTACTTGCTAGTTGAGAACTGATATTCGCAGACCATTGTTTTCCCCTCTGACGGTTTGTGACTCGTGTTATGGTTGGTGAATGTTGACCACCCATATTGAAATTCTTTCATCATGGTCGGTGACATATGCCTAGTTTGGTTATTTAGTGTGTATAATAGCCACACTGTGCCACTACGCATTGAAGTTCTTTGTCCTTTCTAGTCGATACATACGGTTCCCAAACAATTGTCTCTCCATCTGACCATTTGTGACTCGTGTTATGAGTTGTCAATGTTGACCATACATTGTGGACTTCTTCGGTCATAGTCGGTGACGTGTGCATCCTTTGGTTGGTCACTGTGCACGCTAGCCACCCCGTGCTACTACTTGTTGAAAATCTTTCTACTTGCTAGTTGATAACTAGTGTTCCCAACCCATGGTTTCCCCCACTGACCACATGTGACTCGTGTTATGCGTTTTCAACGTTGACCACATACTGTGAAATCCATTTGGTCATGGTTTGTGACATATGCCTACATTGGTTTGTCACTGTACATGGTTAGCACTCCGTGTCATTGCATATCAAAGGTATTTGTGCTTTCTTATTGACAGCTAGTGTTCCCATCCCATTGTTAGTCCCCTCTGACTATCTGTGAATTGTGTTGTGAGTTGTAAATGTTGACCACGTGAAGTGAAATTCTTTGTTCATGGTCAGTGACATATGCATACTTTGGTTGGTCACTGTGCATTGTAGCCACACTGTGCCACTACATATTGAAGGTATTTGTACTTGCTAGTCAATACATAGTATTCAAAAACCATTATCTTCCACCCTTACCATTTGTGACTCGTGTTATGGATTGTCAAAGTTTACCACACTAAGTGATATTATTTGATCATGATCAGTTACATATGCCTACTTTGGTTGGTCATCGTGCATGGCATCCACACCGTGCCACGACATATTGAATCTCCTTGTGCTTGCTATTTGATAATTTGTATTCCCAAAGCATTGTTTCCCCCTCTGACCATTTGTGACTCGTATTATGAGTTGTCAACGTTGACCCCACACAGCGGATTTCTCTGGTCAAAGGCAGTACATATGCTTACGTTGGTCGGTCATTGTGCATGGTAGCCAAACCGTGCTACTACTGACTGAAGGTCGTTGTACTTGCTAGTTGAGAACTGGTATTCCCATAGCATTGTTTCCTCCTCTGACCGTTTGTGACTCGTGTTATGGCTTGTCAACGTTGACCACCCATATTGAAATTCTCTGGTCATGGTCAATTACATATGCCGAGTTTGGTTGTTTGGTATGCATGTTAGCCACACTGTGCCACTACGTATTGAAGTTCTTTGTCCTTTATAGTCGATACATAGGGTTCCCAAACCATTGTCTCTTCCCCTGACCATTTGTGACTCGTGTTATGAGTTGTCAATGTTGACCACACATATTGGACTTCTTCGGTCATAGTCAGTGAGGTACGCATCCTCTGGTTGGACACTTTGTACGCTAGCCACACCGTGCTACTACTTGCTAGTTGACAACTAGTGTTCCCAACCCATGGTTTCCCCCACTGACCATTTGTCACTCGTGTTATGAGTTTTCAACGTTGACCACACACTGTTGAATCCGTTTGGTCATGGTTAGTGACATATGCCTTCTTTGGTTTGTCCATGTACATGGTTACCACGCCGTGTCACTACGTATCGAAGGCCTTTGTGCTTTCTAGTTGGTAGCTAGTGTTCCCAACCCGCTGTTAGCCCCTCTGAATATCTGTGACCCGTGTTGTGAGTTGTAAAGATGGACAACATGAAGTGAATTTCTCTGGTCATGGTCAGTGACATATGCATACTTTGGTTGGTCACCGTGCATTCTAGCAACACCGTGCCACTATATATTGAAGGTATTTGTATTTGCTAGTTGATAGATAGTATTTAGAAACGTTTATCTTCCACTCTCACCATTAGTGACGCGTGTTATGAGCTGTTAAAGTTTACCACACACGGTGACATTCTTTTGTCATGGTCAGTGACATATGCATACCTTGGTTGGTCATCGTGCATGGTAGCCACATTGTGCCACAACGTATTGAAGGTCATTGTGCTTGCTAGTTGATACCTGGTGTTCCCAAACAACAGTGTCACCCTCTGACTATTCGTGACCCATATTATGAGTTGTCAACATTGACCACACACGGCGGATTGCTTTGGTCAAGGCAGTACATATGCCTGCTTTGGTTGGTCATTGTGCATGGTAGCCACACCGTGCTACTACTGATTGAAGGGCGTTGTACTTGCTAGTTGAGAACTGATATTCCCAGACCATTGTTTCCCCCTCTGACCATTTGTGACTCGTGTTATGGTTGGTGAACGTTCTGTGGTCATGGTCAGTGACATATGCCTACTTTGGTTGGTCATCGTGCATGGTATCCACACCGTGCCACAGTGTATTGAAGCTCCTTGTGCTTGCTATTTCATACTTGGTGTTCCCAAACCATAGTTTCCCCCTCTGACCATTTGTGACTCGTATTATGAGTTGTCTACGTTGACCACACAGAGCGGACTTTTTAGGTCAATGGCAGTACATATGCCTACTTTGGTTGGTCATTGTGCATGGTAGCCACACCGTGCTACTAATGACTGAGGGTCGTTGTACTTGCTAGTTGAGAAATGATAGTCCAATAGCATTGTTTCCTCCCCGGAACGTTTGTGACTTGTGTTATAGTTGGTCAACGTTGACCACCCATATTGAAATACTCTGGTCATGGTGAGTGACATATACCGAGTTTGATTGTTTGGTGCGCATATTAGCCACACTGTGCCACTGTGTATTGATGTTCTTTGTCCTTTCTAGTCGATACATAGGATTCCCAAACCATTGTCTATCCCTCAGACCATTTGTGACTCGTGTTATGAGTAGTCAATGTTGACCACACAAAGTGGACTCCTTCGGTCATAGTCAGTGACGTATGCATCATTTGCTTGGTCACTGTGCACGCTAGCCACACCATGCCACTGCTTGTTGAAGGTATTTGTACTTGCTAGTTTAAAACTAGTGTTCCCAACCCACTGTTTCCCCCTCTGACCATTTGTGACTCGTGTTATGCGTTTTCGACGCTGACCACACACTGTAAACTTAGTTCGGTCATGGTTAGTGGCATATGCCTACTTTGGTTTGTCACTGTACATGGTTACCACGCTGTGTCACTACGTATCGAAGGTCTCTGTGCTTTCTAGTTGATAGCTAGTGTTCCCAAACCATTGTTACCCCCTCTGAATATTTGTGACTCGTGTTGTGAGTTGTCAACATTGACCACATGAAGTGAAATTATTTGGTCATGGTCAGTCATGCATAGTTTGGTTTATCACTGTGTATTGTAGCCACACCGTGCCACTGCATATTGAAGGTATTTGTACTTGCTAGTCGATAACTAGTATTTAGAAACCATTGTCTTCCACTCTGACCATTTGTGACTCGTGCTATGAGCTGTCCAAGTTTACCACACATGGTGACATCCTTTGGTCATGATCAGTGACATATGGTTGGTCATCGTGCATGGTATCCACACCATGCCACAACGTACTGAATGTCATTGTGCTTGCTAGTTGACACCTGGTGTTCCCAAAAAATTGTTTCCCCCTCTGACTATTTGTGACTCGTATTATGAGTTGTCAACGTTGACCATACACATCGGATTTCTTTGGTCAAAGGCAGTATATATGCCTACTATTGTCGGTCATTGTGCATGGTAGCCACACCGTGCTACTGCTGATTGAAGGTCGTTGTACTTGCTAGTTGAGACCTGATATTCCCGGACCATTGTTTCCCCCCTCTGACCGTCAGTGATACGTGTTATGGTTGGTGAAAGTTGACCACACATCTTGAAAATCTTTGGTCATGGTCAGTGACATATGCCTAGTTTGGTTGTTTGGTGTGCATAGTAGCAACACCGTGCCACTACGTATTGAAGTAATTTGTCCCTTATAGTATATGCATAGGGTTCCCAACCCATTGTCTCTCCCTATGACCATTCCTAACTCGTGTTATGAGTAGTCAATGTTGACCACACATAATGGACTTCTTCCGTCATAGTCAGTGACCTACTAGCCTTTGCTAGGTCACTATGAGCGCTAGCCACATCGTGCCACTACTTGTTGAGGTCCTTCATACTTGCTAGTTGATAACTAGTGTCCCCGGCCCATTGTTTCCCCCTCTGACCATTTGTGGCTCGGGTGATGAGTTTTCAACGTTGACCACACACCGTGAAATTCTTTGGTCATGGTTAGTGACATATGCCTAGTTTGGCTTGTCACTATACGTGGTACCACGCCGTGTCACTACGTATTGAAGGTCTTTGTGCTTTATAGTTGATAGCCAGTGTTCCCAAACCATTGTTACCCCCTTCTGACTATCAGTGACTCGTGTTGTGAGTTGTCAATGCTGACAACATGAAGTGAAATTCGTTGGTCATGGTCAGTGACATATGCAAACTTTGGCTGGTCGCTGTGCATGGTAGCCATGCTGTGCCACTACATTTTGAAGGTATTTGTACTTTCTAGTCAATAACTAGTTTTCACAAACCATTATCTTCCATTGTGACCATTTGTGACTCGTGTTATGAGCTGTCAGATTTTACCACACTTAGTGACAGTATTTGGTCATGATCAGTGACATATGCCTACGTTGGTTGGTCATTGTACATGGTAGCAACACCGTGCCACTACTTATTGAAGGTCCTTCTGCTTGCTAGTTGATACCTGGTGTTCCCAAACCATAGTCCCCCCCCCCTCTGACCATTTTAACTTGTATTATGAGTTGTCAATGTTGACCACACACAGCGGATTTCTTTGGGTAGAGGCAGTATATATGCATACTTTGGTCGGTCCTTGTGCATGGTAGCCACACCGTGCTACCACTTATTGAAGGTCGTTGTACTTTATAGTTGAAAACTAATATTCCAAAACCATTGTTGCCCCCTTAGACCATTTGTGACTCGTGGTATGGGTTGCGAACGTTGACCAGCCATATTGAAATTCTTTGGTCATGGCCAGTGACACATGCCTAGTTTGGTTGTTGGGTTTGCATAGTAGCTACACTGTCCTACAATTCATTGAAGTTCGTTGACCTTTCTACTCGCTACATGGGGTTCCCAATCAATTGTCTCTTCCTTTTACCATTTTTGACTCGTGTTATGAGTTGTGGATGTTGACCACACGTAGTTGACACACTCGGCACTCATGACGAACCCCACAAATTCCATCTCCGCGATACCGATAGAAGACCTGGCAGCCTTGAGCTTGAGGTTGGCAGCGCGGAGAGCCGAGAAGACGGTGGAGAGGGAAGAGAATAGGTCCGCAAAACTGTGGGCTGCGACCATGATGTCGTCAACGTAGCAACTGACATTGGGAATGCCGCGGAGAATGGAATCCATGATGCGCTGGAATGTGGCACTAGCATAGCGGGGACCAAAGGGCATACGGGTAAAGGCGTAAAGTCCCTCACGAGTGACGAAAACTGTCTTGGCGATGGAGTCCGGGTGCATGGGGACGCCGTGGAAGGCCGCCTTGACGTTGAGTTTTGCAAACCATCCGCGCCCTTGCTGGCGCTCCTGGATGTCGACAATCAACGCCATGGGGTATGCGTCTTCTTCCGTGACGCGGTTGAGGTTGCGGAAGTCCACACATACGCATTTGGATCCGTCCGGTTTGCCGATAATGACCAGGTTGGCTCGCCAGGGGCTAACAATGGGGACTATGACACCTTGCGCCTTCAACTCTGCGAGGCCTTTGTTGATGATCTGCTCTTGGTCAAAGAGGATCCGGCAGACTTTTTGTTTGACCGCAGCGGCCACGCCGGTGTTAATGACATGGAAAGCATCAACGGCCCCTAAGTCCGTCGCTGCGCTAGCAAAGATTTTGACGTAGGAGTCCAGCTGTTCCCGGAAGTCCTACTTTTGGTGGGGTGAGAGGCGAGTGTGCATAATATGATCCCATCGCGGGGGCGGAGACGGTCGTTGGTCGCGGATAGGGAAGAAGTCATCGTCATCATCCAACGGGAGGCCTTGGCTAAACGCCTGCTCGCTTTGCTGCCACAGCCCCAAGAGGCTAGCACGCACCCCTGATTCTGCGTGGTCCGCGGAGAGCTCACGCCATTCCTCGACAGGGACCTGTTCCGCGTCAAATGTGATCTCCGCTGGGGCTTGGATGCGGTGGGAACGCGGACGTGCATCTTCTTGTGCCACTTCGGATAGGGAAAAGGGTGAGTTGCCGGTTACCAGTACCGTTTTGTGATCTCCCATAGTGATGAGGGCGTATTCTTTTGTATCGGTGGCGGAGGTGAGTTGCATGACCCCCAGTGAGAACAGGAGGTTACCTTGCCACATAAGGAGATAGTCCATGCCCAGGAGGACGTCATACGTCCGAGCCTGAGTGACTTGGACATCCATAGGTTCGCGAAGAGAGCCCACCTGTATGGGCAAGCCCCGGACTTCTCCGTCTACATAATCCATCCCTCCCACGGAATTGCTAAACAGTCGGCACGTCGAGAGGATGCGGTCTGTCCATCCAACGAGGCATAGGACGCGGAGTGCCACGGTAGTGTGGGTTGCCCCTGTGTCGATGATAGCGAGGAACTTGCGGCCACAGATCCAAATCACGCAACAGGCAACTTCGTAGTGACGGTCATCGCGGCGAGGTGGTTCCAGAGGTTGTGGTGCCCAGCCCCAATCCGTCTCCTCCATGGTCAGTCCCGGTAGTGCCTCCGCCACGACTCGTCGGGTATTCTGGGTGCCGTGCGGCAGAATGGTACAGGTGAGGGAGATGTCGACGGTCTGGAGGCGGTGGTTGGCCCAGGAAAATTCTTCCCTGAGAAGCGGAGCAAACTCGGGGTGCAGCAAGAGGAAGTCAAAGAAGTTCACGGAGGCGATGGGAGTGGTGAAAAGTTCATCTACCGGATCTGTGGACTCTGTCGCAGGAGCGGGAGCACAGTCGAGCACTGCCAAGGTATTAGCGGAGGCAGGAAGTTTCATAGGTATGGGATATGCAGTTCGTCCCTTTTCCGGATGTCGCATGGAACGGGCAGTAACGACCTCCTATAGCCGAGCCTCAACAACTTTTGCCCGTCGCCGCAGATCGCTCTGGAGTTGGGCACCCTCCTGTAGGTCCCATCCGTGGAGCTTGACTCGACGTGCTTGGTAATGAGCTCTGTTTCCTTGGGTGTAGGTGTTACCTCCGTGGTTTCGTCCTCCGCCATAGGTAGGCCCAGATTTACGTTGCGGGCACCGACCGCGGGGTTTGGCGGCGGCTTTGGCAAGATGCCCTTGCCAGTCCCCTGGGTCACCTGGTCCTTTCCAATGGGGGACGGAGGCAGTTGTTGTTGCTGCTGCTGTTATTGTCGCTGATTCGGCCACGTCTGGTTATAGTACTGCTGCCACTACTGTACCATGGGATCCTGGGATACTGGGTCAGAGCGCGGAACGGCTTGTCATTTACATGGGCAATCCCGAGCAATGTGTTCCAGACTCTGGTACGTGTAGCAATCTCGTGGCTTTTGCTGTTGTGGGGGAAGGGCGTGGGAAGGGGAGGGTGCATGAGTGTCTCGCTCTGGGATTGCCGAGTGGAACGCTGTCTGGTGAAAATAGATGTAGCGTCCCACACCGCGTCTTGGAGGGAGTAGTAGTGGTCCGCAATGACGAGGCTGCTGATTTCATCGAGATGTGCACGGATGAGGTTTTGCATCAGGACCCATAGCGGCAGGCCCTCTCCCTGCAAGCTTTTGGCCACCAAATCCCAAGTCAGGAACTGGTCCAGAAATATGCGGATATCGTAATCTTTGCGCATGACCTCCTTTTCATTCTTCCGCAGACTTCCTCCTTTGTTAGGTGCTTGAAGCGCTCGATGAGCGCATTGCCAGAATCCTCAACATAAGGGAAAGGTGCCCGTGTGTTGTACCTGTTAGCTATAAACCCTTGCAGATGAAGTTCCGCGGTGGCAAGGCAGAGATCAGGCGGAATTCGGCCGATGCTAGCACACAAGGTGATTTGTTTGAGCCAAACCTAGGGATCCCCCTCCGGGACACCCTTGAAGGAGTCCAATAGTGGGATATTGGCGGGTTCAGAGTGGATGTACTGCAGCTGCGGAACGGTGCTGCGGTTAGTCGTCAACGCAGTCACAGCACGTGGGGTCGGAATGGTCGCAGGAGGGATCACGCAGTATCCTGTTGGGGGTTTAGTATCTGGGGCTGTCCCGCGGGCATAGAAAAGCCTGGTTGCACGGGTGGGGAAAGCATGTACCAAGAGGGAGGCATTGACGCAGTAGCAGTGTAAGGTGTGGAGAAGAAACATAGTTGTGCCCTACTTGCATCCTACTTGTGCCCTAGTTGCGCCATACTTGCAGAATAGTTGGGTCTTATTTGTACCCTACTTGCGACCTACTTGCGCCCCTCTTGAGCCTTTATTGCACCATACTCACACCATACTGGCGTCCTACTTGCGCCTTAGTTGCGCCTCAGTTGGGCATAAGCTCCGCCCTAATTGTGCCCAAGTTGCGCCCTAGTTGCATCTTACTCGCGTCCTACTTGCGCCCTAGTTGCACCCTAGTTGCGCCCTACTTGCATCCTAGTTGCGCCCTAGTTGCACCCTATTTGCACCCTAGTTGCGCCCTAGTTGCACCATGGTTGCGCAGAAGTTGCAACGTACTTGCGCCCTACTTGCACCGTACTTGCACCCTAGTTGCGCCTCTGTTGGGCACTAGCTACGCCCTAGTTGTACCCTATTTGCGCCCGAGTTGCATCCTACTTGTGCCATATTTGCGCCCTAGTTACGCCTTAGTTACGCCTTAGTTGCGCCCTAGTAGCGCCCTAGTTGTGCCCTATTTGCGCCCTAGCTGTGCCCTAGTTGTGCCCTATTTGTGCCCTAGTTGCATCCTAGTTGCGTCCTAGTTGCGCCCTAGTTGCGCCCTAGTTGCCCCCAGTTACGCCTTAATTGCACCCTAGTTGCGCCCTAGTTGCACCCTAGTTGCGCCCTAATTGCGCCCTAGTTGCGCCCTAGTTGCGTCCTAGTTGTGCCCTAGTTGCGCCCTAGTTGCGCCATAGTTACGCCCTACTTGCGTCCTAGTTGCGCCCTAGTTGCAACCTAGCTGTGCCCTAGTTGCGCCCTAGTTGCGCCCTTGTCGCGCCCTAGTTGCACCCTAGTTGCACCCTATTTGCACCCTAGTTGTACCCTACTTGCGCCCTACTGGCACCCTACTTAAACCCTAGTTGTGCCTTACCTGGGCACTATCTCCGCCCTAATTGTGCCCTAGTTGCGTACTAGTTGCGTCCTACTTGCGGCCTACTTGTGCGCTAGTTGCGCATTAGTTGCGCCTTAGTTGCACTGAACCTGCGCACTAGTTGCAACCTAGTTGCGCCCTAGTTGCACCCTAGTTGTGTCCTAGTTGCGCTCTAGTTGTGCCCTGGTTGCACCATACTTGCGCCATAGTTGCGCCCTAGTTGCGCTCTAGTTGCACCCTTCTTGCGCCCAAGTTGCGCTTAAGTAGCGCACTAGTTGCGCCAAACTTGTAAACTAATTGTACCCTAGTTGCGCCCTGGTTGCGCCCTAGTTGTGCCCTAGTTGCGTCCTAGCTGCACCCCACTTGCGCCCACGTTGCGCCCTTCTTGCGTCCTCGATTTGCTCTCATTGCGCCCTAGTAGCGCCATAGCTGCGCCCTAGTTGCGGCCTACTTGCGTCCTAGTGGTGCCCTAGTTGCGCCTTAGGTGTGCCCTAGTCGCGCCCTACTTGCGTCCTACTGGCGCACTACTTATGCCCTAGTTGCACCCTACTTGCGCCCTAGTTGCGTCCTAGTTATGCCATTCTTGCGTCCTAGTTGCGCCCTTCATGCGCCCTCATTACACCCTACTTACGCCCTAATGGCGCCCTAGTTGTACCCTAGTTACGCCTCTGTTGGGCACTAGCCATGCCCTAGTTGTGCCCTATTTGTACCGTTGTTGCGTTTTATTTGCGCCCTACTTGTGCCCTAGTTGCACCCTAGTTGCGCCCTACTTGCACCCTAGTTGCGTCATAGTTGTGCCCTAGTTGCGCACTAGTTCTGCCCTAGTTGCACCGTAGTTGCGCACTAATTGCACCCTACTTGCACCCTACTTGCGCCTCAGGTGGGCACTATCTACGCCCTAGTTGTACCCTAATTGCGACCTAGTTGTGTCCTACTATTGCCCTAGTTGCGCCCTAGTTGCGCCCTAGTTGACCCGAAACTTGGCATTCGTGTCACGTTTCATGTTCCTGATTCAAATCCACACACAGATATTGTTTCCATTCACTACTCAGGTAACTTACAGCATCATAGTCTTTAATCTGTTGATTGTATTCTTCCCAGGTTTATAGCCTATCTTGCTTCGGTGCCTTCCCACTCCTGAAAAAAAAGGATAGGTCACGACAGGCTCCCTGCCGCCACATGTGACAGACAAAATGTTGCCGCTCGTGTTCAGCACCTTTTGTCCACCACTTTTTGTCCACCTTCATCGCGTCTACTGTCCACCGTCATCGTGTCCGCTGTCTAATGTCTAACGCGTGTGAGGTCTAGCGTATAGCACGTCTACTGTCCAGCGTCTAGCGCGTCTATTCTCGAGCGTTTAGCGCGTCTACTGTCCAAGGTCAACAGTCCAGCCTCTATCGTCCATCATCTACTGTCCATCCTCTTCCGTCCATCCTCTACCGTCAAGTGTCCACCATTTAGCGGTTGGCAGAAGAAAAGACAAAAGGGGGAGAATGATAGTCCAGGTTTGCTAGCGAACAGCTTGCAGTTTGTACGGCATCAGGAACAACAAAAATATGGGTTTCAACATCCGCTACAGAAGAAAGCGCGA
Organism: Penium margaritaceum; assembly: GCA_023375785.1. Lineage (NCBI taxonomy): Eukaryota > Viridiplantae > Streptophyta > Zygnematophyceae > Desmidiales > Peniaceae > Penium > Penium margaritaceum. The sequence continues at coordinate 22,026 of SZWC01018628.1, forward strand.
CAGGAAAATTTGCTAAGTATTGGCAAGGGGGATGCGTCGGCCGACCTCGACACCAGGTCGAGGTCGACACACCGACACTCGACCCAGCACGCAGGATCGAGAGTCGAGATAAACATAGACTTGCGCCCTACATGTGCTCTACTTGCGTCCTACTTGCGCCCTACTTGCGTCATACTTGCGCTCTAGTCGCACCATAATTGTGCCCTAGTTGCACCATATTTGCGCCCTACTTGCGCTATAGTTGTGCCCTACTTACGCCCTATTTGCGCCCTGCTTGCGCCCTAGTTACGTCCTAGTTGTGCCTCGATTGGATACTAGCTACGCCCTAGTTGCCCCCTAGTTGCACCCTAGTTACGCCCTACTTCTGCCATACTTGTGCCCTACTTGCGTCCTACTTGCGCCCTAGTTGTGCCCTACTTACACCCTAGTTGCACCGGACTTGCGCCCTAGTCACGTCCAAGTTGCGCCTCAATTGGGCAGTGTATACACTCTAGTTGCACCCTACCTGCGTCCTTGTTGTGCCCCTAGTTGCGTCCTAGCTGCGCCCTAGTTGCACATTAGTTGCACCCTAGTTGCACCCTAGTTGCACCCTAGTTGCGGCCTAGTTGCGCCCTACTTGCACCATAGCTGCATCATAATTGCGCCCTAGTTACAACCTAGTTGCATCCTACTTGCGCCCTAACTGCACCCTAGTTGCATCCTAATTACGTCCTACTTGCGTCCTACTTGCGCCATACTTACGTCCTACTTGCATCCTACTTGCGCCCTACTTGTGTCCTAGTTGCGCCCTACTTGTGCCTTCGTTACGCCCAGTGTTCAGTACCAGTGCCAGCGCCAGTGCCAGTAGCAGTGCTAGTGCCAGTGCTAGTGCCAGTGCCAGTGTCACTAGCAGTGCCAGTGCCAGTGCTAGTGCCAGTGTCAGTACCAGTCCGAGTCCCACTTCGAGTCAGAGTCCGAGTCCCAGTCCGAGTCCCTGTCCGATTCCCTGTCCGAGTCATAGTCCGAGCCCCAGTCCAAGTCCAGTCCGAGTCCCAGTCCGAGTCCCAGTCCTAGTCCGAGTCCGAGTCCCAGCCCAAGTCCGAGTCCGGGTCCGACTCCAAGTCTAAGTCCTAGTCCTAGTCATAGTCCTAGTCCCAGTCCCAGTCCCAATCCCAGTCCCAGTCCCTGTCCCAGTCCCAGTCCCAGCCGGATTACATAAACCAAAGCCGAGTCACAGAAACCAAAGCCGGCTTTGGTTTTTGTGACCCGGCTTTGGTTTATGTAATCCGGCTGGGACAGGGACTGGGACTGGGACCGGGACAAGGACTGGGACTGGGACAGGGAGTGGGAGTGGGATTGGGACAGGGACTGGAACTGGGACTGTGAATGGGTCTGGGACTAGGACTGGGACTAGGACTGGGACTGGGACTGCGACCGGAACCAGGACTAGGACTATGACTTGGATTGGGACTGGGACTGGGACTTAGACTTGGACTCGGACTGGAACTGGGACTGGGACCGGGACTGGGTTTGGGACTCGGACTGGGACTGGGACGGGAACTCGGACTGAGAATGGGACTGGATCTGGGACCGGGACTGGGACTGGAACTAGGAATTGGATTGGGACCGGGAGCGGGAATGGGACAAGGACTGGGACTGTGACTGGGACTGTGACTTGTACTGGGATTGGGACTAGGATTGGGACTGGGATTGGGAATAGGACTGGGACGGGGACTGGGACTATGACTGGGACTAGGATTTGGAACGGGACCGGGATCAGGACGGGGATCGGGACTGGGATCGGGACTGGGATTGGGACTGGGATCGGGACTGTATTCGGGACTGGGATCGGGACTGGGATCGGGACTGGGATCGGGATTGGGTTCGGGACAGGGATCGAGACTGGGATCGGGACAGGGATCGGGACTGGGACCCAGACTAGGATCGGGACTGGGATCGAGACTGAGATCGGGACTGGGTTTGGGATGGGGGTCGTGACTGGGATCGGGACTGGGATCGGGACTGGGATCGGGATTGGGTTCGGGACAGGGATCGAGACTGGGATCGGGACAGGGATCGGGACTGGGACCCAGACTAGGATCGGGACTGGGATCGAGACTGAGATCGGGACTGGGTTTGGGATGGGGGTCGTGACTGGGATCGGGAATCAGATCAGTAATGGGACCAGGACTAGGATCGGGACTATGATCAGGATTGGGATCGGGAATGGGATCGGGACTAGGATCGGGGCTGGCATCGGGACTGGGATCGGAACTGTGATCTCGACTGGGATCGGGGCTGGGATCGGGACTGTGATCGGGACTAGGATCGCAACAAGGATCGGGACTCGGATTGAGACTGAGATCGGGACTACATCAAGATTGGGATTGGGACTGGAACTGGGACTGGGACTGGGACAGCGACTTGGACTATGACTGGGACCACGACTGGGAGTGGGACAGGGACTGGGACTGGGGCTGGGACTAGGACTTGGACTGGGACTAGGACTGGGACTAGGACTATGGCAGAGACTTAGACTGGGACTGGGATTGGGACTGGGGCTGGGACTGGGACTGGGACTGGGACTGCGACTAGGACTGGGACAGGGATCGTGACTGGGACTGTGACTGGGACTAGGACTGGGACTGGGATGGGAACGAGGATTGTGAGTGAGATGGGACTGGGACTGGGACTGGGACTGGGACTGGAACTGGAGCTGTGATTGGGCCTGGGATTGGGAGTGGGACTGGGACTGGGACTGGGACTGGGACTAGGACTAGGACTGGGACTGGGATTGGGATTGGGACTGGGACTTGGATTGGGAATGGGACTAGGACTGGGATTGAGACTGGAACTGTACTGGGACTAGGACAAGGACTTGGACTCTGACTGG